>NQII01002176.1:271124-340521 GCA_002778355.1 Clitarchus hookeri
GGGGGGGGAGGCCTCCGCTTCAGCTTCACGTGTCTGGAGATTTTCCATGCCACGTGCCTATTCGAAGGCGACAGCAAAGTGCGCTAAAGGTTGAAGGGGGTGGGGTAAGGGGGTGAGGGAAGTGAGCCAAAGGCGTTCTATAATCCTCAAAACTGTCACGCGACAGAAGGAAGTTAAATACGGCCTTATGTCTCGTCAACTGTGAGGTCTTTAGAGACGACACCGAGTGGTTCTTGACAGTCTGGATCGAGGAATAAAGTGGCCATGATCAGGAATATGAATATGCCGCTTACACAGGTGCATTAAGGCCTCACCAAAATTCTCAGATAGGGAGTAATCTCAATTTCCATTTATAACACTAAAATTGTGGCCATTTACCAAAGTTATGGATAGCTTATGCCAGAAAGTAAAATTATATAATTACATCTTTACCGATTACTTATTCAAAACACCTAAGGTACTGCGATTTGGGAGATGTCATGTTACGTATCTGTTGGTTTAGCATTGTAACAGACATGGTTTTGATTAATATCGTAATCGTAGTCAAATAGAGTACTATACGAAGCAAAACAAATGGACGAATTAAACAAACTGGAAAATTGTATCTATTATAAGAAAAATATACGTTGATTGAAACATTTAAAACCTTTTTAATAATGTCCATCCAATGTTTGAGCATCAATACTAATGAAACGGATCAATTAAATAGGGACAAAAGCGAGCCAATAACTCCGTCAAATGAGCAAGAAGTTCCATTTGTGGCATGAAAACACACCAGATTAGATCTAAATTTCCACCCCTGTTGTCTACAACCTCACTTTGTATCACTTTATCTAGCCATTCTTTGCCATTTTCAAATTCCATGTTTACACTAGAAGCCAATATTTTGTTGAAAAACAATTAACTTGACAAACGTGTAAAATGGTATTATTTTAGGTAGGACTATATTCCGTACTATTCCGATAACTGTCAGGGAGAGTAGCTACTCTTAATATATTTAGTTTTATAAGATGAACAATAATTCGAATTGTGCATTCAAAATTACTAGCAAAGACAAATAATATCTTTCGACATTAATGTACACAGTACGCCAGAATACATTATTTACAATGATTTCGTGAATAATTATTTCGAAGTGTCCTTAAATAAATTGGTTTCGACATTAAAACTACAGAAAACTGGTCGCGTTTTCTTCTTGGTATAAGTAATCCACCATTTCTAAAACTTGCTGCCATTTTGTTGTTCTACATGGATTTTGAGATCACTCCGTATGTGAAAATTTCGGTAACGCCTATCTGCACCCTGTTATTGTGTGATTAGGCCTTAGCTGAACGGCTAGTCTGATCACACCTTCAAACTTTAAACCTGGAAACAAGCGGGATTGCAACGCCACCATTTGGTCGTCGATCCTTGCGAAAGAAGACAGTTGCAGAAATCCCCTCCACCGGTCACTGAGCGAGGCCGCAGAACCACGCGCTTGATATAGGCCGGCGTAACACACGGAACGTCGTCTGTCGTCTTTCGTCTTTAGTCTTTTGGGCGACGCGACCAGCGAAGCAGACCAGGAAGATGGGTGTGTCCGGCCGGCGTTAACCGTCTCGCAGAATCAGCCTCCGGCTACAATAAGGTGATGACTTTCCAGTTAGGTTTAATTCAAATGGCGTGATTCATACTATAATTAAATAATAAACTTGGTATTCAATTTAAAGCTCCCCCGATCAATAGCGATTTAAATAACAACTGTATAATCTTCATGCAATAAAACCTCATCAGATACTGTTGTGCTCTACCGAATCACCAGTCATTATTGAGATGCGTCCCCAGAATACTCTCACATCGTCCTACTACGTTGTTGCTAGTTCGTAAGAACCCGCATATCAAGTGACATATTACAAACAAAAGTGCAGAGTTATTTCAAATAATGTGGCGTACCACATCTACTATCCCGTGCGAATGGGGGATAATAATTAAGAAATTTCATTAGCCACAACAATGGCTACCTATTGCATAAAATAAAAAACCTCGCCACCTCACAGTGAATCCATTATTGTTCAAAGTAGTTTCAGCTCCTAGATGTTTAATCTGCAATAACGCGCACACGCACATTCAGTTAGACCATACTGTGATTAACAAGAATAGAAGAATGCCTCATTTTAAATAACTGCTTTGCTTAAACGAAGATGAGTGTGTAATAAGTATGACATTTCGATTTGGGATGGCTGACTTTAAGTTTGAATACCAAAGCCAATGCATCATTAGGAATTCATATTTTACAAGCTAAATAAAAATGTCAGGATGTGGTTTATTTTTGGTATTCATATTTACAGAAACATAAATTTATGTACAATATATGCAACTTATTAATTTTTTAATTATTAGGTTATTTGAGTGACCTCGAACATCAACAATACCTTAGTAGGAGAACACTATATCTTCAGAGAAGGGAAATGAATCGGCCATCCCAGCATTACCTGGAGTGATTTTGGAAAAAACCAATGTAAAACCGAAACGAGGATGGCCGGACCGGGAATCGAACCCGGGCACACCCTAATGCGAGGTGTTCTGAATTATCTTTTATGCCAATTCATACCTGAAAGGGGTTATGGGCGTAGCGAAATAATGAGTCATGCTTAGGTAGAGCACAGCAGCATAAGATGTGAGATTATTGAATTTAAAAATTATACAATAACTAGTTACGTGGCTATTTATCGGGGGAGCTTGAATGGAACGCCAAGATTATAATTAACTTTATTAAGTATTATTACCTCACGCCATTACTATTACAATCTAATTGGTAAGTCCCCACCTTGTTCATGTTGCCGGAGGCTGATTCTAGGAGGCGGTTAACGACGGCCGTACGCAACCATCTTCAGTGGTCTTCACGTTCCGATGGCTCGACGACAAAAAACACTGCTCCCTGTGTTATTGTGGCCTATATCGGGCGCGTTGTTTAATATTTTCGGTCCCGTTTACTGGCCGGTTGAGGGCCCCTCAAGGTTTAATTGCAATCACGCTCGTGCCCTGGTTCAATGTTTGAAGGTGTGATCAGGCAGGCTGTCCAGCTAAGGTCTGACCACTTCATAACAGAGAACAGTGGTTTACAACAGCCTCAGAATATAAAATGTTACAATAATTCATACCGGAATGCAGGGGAGTAAACGACAGAATATGGCCCACATGGCGGTAGTGGCGTCAAAGCACACCCATATAGCACACAGGCATCCACAGAATATCTAACGGATGTCCCTTTCTGATGTTCTGGATATCCAGTGATATCCAGGAATAGCAACGTTTCATCCAAAAGGCTGCCAAATATATCCAAATGTCTGCCCAATATTCACAATATGATATAGATATTTTGGATTTCCTATGAACATTTTTAGAATTAGTCACTTACCATAAAGAATGGCCATTTGTGGTTTTGTAATATGTAACGGATCTCCAGTAATTGGTATACACATATATCTACTACTGGAAATCCAAAGGATGTCCATAAGAGATTCGCTTTTGTACTTTTATGACTTTTAGATACTGTGGATATAGTTTATATATATCCGGTGGATATCCAGTGATGCTGGGGCAGGAACCGCTTGTTCACCTCATGTCGCGCTCTTAACCCGGCGCCTCAACACACACAACTCGGTGCACACGTAACCTGCGCTACCAGACACGTCAGCCCCACAAACAGTTTTAATTAGTCTCATTGCTAATGAAGAACGTGGAGTGGCGTTGGCCANAACGCCCGCCCTCGATCTGGTAACCTGATAATCACGACAGACGCGGTCGCTCCGAAGATGGGAAAGGGGCAGGGGCGGGAGCAGGCCGTATTATCCGATCATTATTTAATCAACCGGCCACCGCAGAGGTTTAATTAAATTAATTTTCGTCCGCGAGCAGGGACGCCGTGACTAATGAACTCAGCCTTCAACCTCTGGTTTGTCGATGGTGACCCTTGCCACCCTCAGTCCGGCCGCCGCTCGACACCCTATTGGTCAGACTTTCGTCTCGCCTACCCCGGGGCAGCTCGTGCGAGGACATCTCTTCCGGGCCGAGGTCGTGTAGCGGCCATGACACATTCTTCACTTCACCCACTGTTACATTCATCTCGGGATGATTTGATCCAGTGTTCACCGTGACTTCCGGTCGTATTCCCTTACCACTGCAGTGCGCCAACTGTGCAAGCAAGCTTGTCGTTAAGGCTCTGCTTCAGACCTCCAGCATAAATTGCTCGTTATCGTGTCATAATTTCGGATTCGTAATAATTCATGACAATGCACGATTATAAAAAATTTAAATTTTACGAGTTTTTTAAATATTTTTGTGCGTAATTTCAATTGTGTTTTATCTGATTGTTACACAGTCGAGAACTTATTAATAAAATATAAACAGGTTCTCGACATTTTACAACATGCAGAGAACACACAATTAAAATTAAGCAAAAAATTATTATACAACTCGAAAAATGTAAATGTTCTATAATCGTACAGTGTCAGTTGCTCCTATGAATCCAAGATTATGACACCAAATCGAAGAATTTATGCAAAAGGAGTGAAGTTCAGCCTTAATATTTTCTTACTGCGTGAGTTAGTGAAGATATTTGTGCGGCTCTTAACATCAAGATCATGAGAGCCGATGAGTGTAATTGAGGTGAGGATGGAGCAGCCCCGAATAAGAGGATGGGGTAAAAGGGAAATTTCCGAGAAAACTCACCGACCAGTGACATCGTCCGGCACGATTCCTAAATGCAAATATCTGGGAGTGGCCCGGCTGGGGATTGAACACGGACCGAGTTGGTGGGAGGCGAGCAGGCTAACCGCTCAGCCACCCCGGCCCCTATTTTCTTAGTGATAAGCAACAGTTTGCTTTCAATAATTGTCCATAAGCTTACTGCTAATATGTTCGCAGCAGTAAGCAGCAGTTGGCATGCCATAAATGGTGCATTAGCTTGCTGTTATTATTTCTCCAGCAGTAGGTTATATGTAGTTGGCATGCCATAAATTACCCATAAACGTGTTGCTAATATTTTTCCAGCAATAAGTAACAGCATTTTGTGTGTAGTTGGCATGTGGGGCTTCTACTGAATTTTAACAATCATTGTGAGACCATTGGCTTATAATAATTTT
This sequence comes from Clitarchus hookeri, assembly GCA_002778355.1. Lineage (NCBI taxonomy): Eukaryota > Metazoa > Arthropoda > Insecta > Phasmatodea > Phasmatidae > Clitarchus > Clitarchus hookeri. The sequence continues at coordinate 276,248 of NQII01002176.1, forward strand.
GTTTTCAAATAAGGGAAATACATTGTATAGATTTGGCCTGTTGGCCAACCATATAAGAAATGTTGACAGTTATAAATGCGAACGTTTGCTACCGCTGTCAACAGTTTTCCAACTTTTAACTGCTCGTTGTTTGCTACTTGGGTAATTTTTCACTTCAGACTGTATCATAATATGACATATAAAATATATTATTGACTGTTAAATTTCCTCGCTAAATGAAGATAAGGTCCATCAAGTTTGAATTGAATAAGTTTAATGGTTTCAGCGACAATTTTACTATCACATCGAAAGTATAACCATTCCGCCATTTAGAATACGGTTACGCGAGCGATAAAAATTCTCAAAATACAATTTGTTTCTCTTGTGAATATACAGGCCTATAGTAAGATTAGAGTGGATGGTTCCCGAAATACTGTAGAAAAGTTTCATCTCTCGTGTTGTTGCACCCTTAAAACTATGAATGAGTATGAATAGTTATTTGTTTTAATTTACTAGTTACTTTGTACCATTACCCGAATTTGGCTTTTGTTAGTTTAATTGGTCCAGAACATATATCACCAAAAACAAAAAATATGATACAATTGTATTTCATTCGATTGGAAAGGCTTATAAACATACCCCGGTGTAATGCCTGAAGGTTTATCAGAAGACGGCTTATAAACTAACATCGGACTTAACTTAAACTAATACCCCTGCCTTATCTACGATCGGTTGACAAGACTTCGCTGTTAAGAGACGCCCAAATCTCTTCGCTCACTTACCTAGGATTCGAACGTTGAACCTCTCGCACCCAAGACCGGCGTAAAGTTTAACATTTGCGCAATATAGGGAAACTTTATTCTCTGGCTGATCTGTATCTAGGTTTTTCAGGTCATTTCGCGGTTTTAAGTAACAAACAACTTTGCATCAAATGTACACTTTATGTGATACTATTTATAACACGCACGCGCAAACACACAACTTTCACACACACAAACAAAAACACATAATACATTCAGTCAAAGATAAACAATAGAAAATGAACATACACATATACTCAGAGCTATATGTTACGCAGCAAATTATAGGCTACTTACGCTAGAACTAAACGTGGTTCATAATGCACAATGTGCTACATGCAATAAATAAACATGAAACACTTAAGCCGCAGAATTGTTACAGTGATGTGCTTACATCTTGTTCTGAAACAAGGCACAGTCATGTTGTTACTCATTCATAATCAGTGCTGTCAGAATGATCTGATGACGTATAGTTATTTATGGACGGTTCTTTTAGCAATTGCACAACCTCTGTAGCCATAGTTTCCGAATGTTTAGTCTTAGGAGGCGCGTGTATACTGGCAATTAATGGATCAGATGTTATGAGCAGTAAATGAATTAACTCCATGTTTGTTTGAACTCTTGATGTTTTTCTTGTAAACAATTCCCGATATATCCTACTATATTTATTGTTTGCTTCCTGTGCTTCTTCTGAAATCTGGCCTATCGACAAAATACTAGCGGCTATGGAATCTCTACCATGGAATAATACTTTACGTCCACTTATAGGCAAAGCGTACCAACAATGGTCCCTCAAGTACAATTCTAAAATACGCCGAGTGTATTCAGCAAAATTGTCAAGATCTAATGCGATACCAATATTCAGGCATTATAATATAACACAAAATCTATTTATTACTTCAACATTGTCTCAATCTATCTCGGCAGATACTTCAGCATTCCTAAACATCTTCCGTGCGTTATTGCCATTATTCGTGTTTCCAGTCGTTTGTTTCGGGATATCTTCCAACAAGCTAAGAGTACTGCGGAACCGTTCCTGCACACGTTTCTTCTTTTCTGCTACCTGTGTTTTAGTTTCTGCACCTCGGACTTGCCACGACATAATATCGAGTCTGTAATATGGAGTACGCATTCACAGAAACGTATCCAGGCATGAAAGGGCAACAGCACAAAAATTTAAAAGTGTGGGTTTATCGTTCTCTTTTGTGACAGATTACTTAGGCTATTCATCTCACGGGATTTAGCCCCACACAAATAACAAATTTGGGTTGACGCACGGGACGATTCAGAATTGCAGACTTTACCGTCGATTATACAAAACAATCATATTGGGTCTAACTAGAAGTTCCTGGTCTTTTACGGAAACTATGGTTGAAGTGAGACTAGCGATCTGTTTTTCAACTCCATTTACTTCACTGTTGATAACATCGACAGATTCCTTCGCAAATACGAACTTAAAAGGACGACAATATCTCGTTGATGAAGGAGCAAGGTTTTGTAAAAATACTGATTTGCGGTCATTAGTAACATCATAGATTTGTGTAGGTACTAAATAAATACTGAACAAACTTTAATCAGCAGACTTCTCTTCCCCAAATTTCTGTCGATGCCTACTTTGTTCTGCGTCGTCACCGCCACACTTAAAAAGAATACTTAGATTATTATTATTGGGCACGGTTCGTACGATATCTTCTTGAGCTTTCCAAAGCCGTGTTACAGTATGTTCAAAAAGAGCATGCACTAGTAGTTCAGACGCACAGTCTGGTACTGACTCGTAGAAAGATTGGCATCAACCATTAGAGCCAAAGTTTGATCCACTGATAACTTCGCCGGACCTGCGAGGAATGCTTTTCGGGCTTCCTTGAACTTGGTACACCTTGTAGGAGAAGCATTAGAAAGCTGTTGGATGTTCGCAGCAGAGTCGCGTTTTCCCGCCTTTTGTAGTTTGAGTGCGGTGGCCGGTGCCAGTTCTGCAATACTAGTTGACTCCACAAGACATTTGATTTGTCGTGTTTGAACTTTCAAAGTCCAATCTTGAAAAGTCTTCTGAGGCCTACCAGATCGGATTAGACCTGATGCAGTACTTGAAGGACCAGGTACGGATTGAAGCACAATATGAGAAAACGTTAATGTGTTTCATAGAAATGATGCATTGTTCGTTAAAAAACGTTAGCGATTTCGTTGTGCTTTCTTCTATTTATCCTCCAATTTGCTAAGAAACATCCTTATAGTGCGCTTTAAACTATTTAATGGATATTAAGGCGACGCTTAAACACCCCATTCGTCAATCACATATGTTAATATCACGTCAAACCGTGTTGTTGTCGATTGTTGTACCTAGATGTCAAACACAGCAAAATGTGAAATTTCAGGAGCCATTCTGTAAGAAGAACGTTCCAGTGTTAACACGCAATTTTGCGCAAGAATTTCCTATTGGGTTCCGTAGGGTAAAAGGTAAGCTGTAACATTGTTCAAATGAATAATTAACTTTAACCTTATTTCTTTTTGAAGAAGCGTATCGAACAATTTGGATGGTGCAATAAAGAGTTACAAGTATAAATGTTACCTTAAAACTCTGTAGACGATAGCTCGACACAACCCACGTTATACATTGCCACTCTGAACGACGCTTCTCAACTGAACTCCGAGACACGATGCGCGTCTGTCACTGCTGTTGTCCGGCCAGCACAGATAGCTTCAGTTTGGCACAGTTTCACTGCCATTACGCACGATGACCAATGAAGTAGCTTACTACTTCGTTCAAAGGAACGTTATGCCATCGTATTTTAATTTTTTCTGCTATATTATGAATGTCAAAATTTGAATAAAATTCCCTCAGTTTGCAAAAATGTCACACTAAAGTATTTTTTTTTTTACAATGGCAAGACGTTACTTTCAGCGTCATGACAGGTAATGCCGCTGATGTTCTCACCTCTTTTTCCGCAGAAGTAACACTGTAAAGATCTTTACTGCACTTAGTGACCATATTCGGTCGAGTCAGTAATTTTCCTATCAATAATATGTAAACCGTTTTCCTGGCAAACACGCAAAAGAAGTTCATAGTTTCTTTCTCGACCACTTTTTGGCACACTTCAAGCCCATATAAATAAGATGCCTTGTGCCTTCCCAACTGTCAGTTCAGGATGATGTTTATAGCTGTAGCCGATCGAAAATAGCTAATTTAGTATGGGTGTTCAAACTTTTCCTTCAAACCATTCTTCTCGGTGAAACGAAAAGCCATTTGTCAAACAATTTTTTGTATTAGAAAAGCAGCATCTTTTAAAAGTTTCACATACTTCACTACGGCTTTTTTGTATTCTTTTCCAATTTAACCTAGAACAAGTAATATTCTGATACAACCTACAATTTGTGTGTATAGACAATAATATATTTAAATATTAAAATACCTGCAGGACCTGGTTCTCAGTTAGTAACATGCCCAGCTTAAGTGCGTCTTTTTTGGGTTTCGTAGGGAATGTGATACAATTGAGATACATTCCATACTGTAATTTCCCCGTTTTTCATATCTTCAGAAGCAGCGAGTAGATTTTATTCCGACCCAGAAGCACGATCCGTTGTCCTCACCTAGGATGAGCATACTGTAATCTATTCCAAATATATGAGTTATTAACATCCTCGCTAAGAAAGAATACTAGACTCCAATGATGTTGGTTAAGCTGAATATGAAATCATAACCTGAATAATGGGGAAGATGTCACTTAAAATTATTGTAATGTCATAATAGCCAACATATTGTTGTAAGTTGCCACAAACATTTAAACTTAAACCTTGGTATTGTCTGGGAGTAGATATACTAGCATCTTGCGCGCAATATCACGCTGCTAGATTGTAAAGGAACAGTTTTGTTCCGAGGAGAAGGACTTCCTGATGGGCGTGAGATAGGTGCGGCGCACAGGGCCTCGTGCATAAGGAAGCCTCGTGCCCGAATTTTTTTTTTTATGGTTTCATCATATTTAAATATTTAGAATTCTTTTCGTTGTATGATATACCTCACAATAACATTTATACAGAGTGATTCACAGTACCTGTATCACCCCTTGTTCTAGGAAACAACCCGACACCAGGGGTTCACGAACAAATTTTGATGACTATACCATCTATGAAGCATTGACTGGTAGTAATCCCATTCCTCCGAACATACCGGACGTAGGGGTATGCGGGTGAGCTCTGAAATGGCAAATGGGAACAAGGGTCAAGCATGGTATCGCTGGATAGATCGTCTAAAAGGGTAACAACATTTAGTAAGACAGTTGTTTTCTTACGTGCAAAGTTTAAGCACAAAAAAATTAATCATGTTAGCATATGGCTTGGACGTGCATTGTTTACGCACACTTAAAATGTATCGTAAACATGTTTTCCTTAATACACTCAAACGGAAATCTACGAAACATGATGTGTTTCTGGCATGCATACCTAGTGTTTACGTACAATCAAAAGGACGTTGGGTGTACTGTAAATACCGGTATGGTGTGACAGAAATATTGTCAACTGGGAAATAGGAACACTCATTTGCACACAGCACTCTTTATAATTGTTCTAAATGTCAACCAGCCTGTATCAGACAGGACCCTGCTCTCCGTCTTACATTCGCGGTTGCTCGGCGGACCTCAATACTGATGAGAGATCCACATGCTGCTCTCATTCTGTCATTCATGCAATGTACAACGAATGACTGCCGGAATGATCGTACTTTCGATTGTCAGTTAACTTGAATGCAAAATCAGCAGTTCCTGTAAGTGGTAGATGGCTTATCTGCTTGCTACTTAGCGCTGCCTTATTCTCCGCTTTTGTTCGGAAACAGTCTAATAATAACAGTTAAATTTATTCACTTATAATTGGTTGTGCGTAAACTATGCACGTTAGATACCCAATGTGCGCAATTTCTGTATTTCCAGTTGGCGTGTGAGACTCGCTTTGATACTAGCAGTAAGGCACCTGTGTGCCTTACTGCATGGACTCTTGCAGTAGGTATAAGACTGATTCCGAGCAAACGCGGAGAATAATGCAGCACTAAGCAGCAAGAAGATACGCTATCTACCACTTACAGGATCTGCAGGTTTTGCATGCAAGTTAACTGACAATCGAAAGTTCGTTCATTCAGACAGTAATTCGGTTTACATTGCAACCATTAATCGTGTGTGTTGTTTCAGTGTCAGACAATGTTCTATATGTTGTGTTGCTTTCTGAATTGAATGCCGTTTACAAACGAAGAAGCATTTGACATGTTGATGATACTAGGAGAATGTCATCGGAACTGCGTAGCTGCTGCCTGTTTGTAGGCAGAGAGATGCCCACAGCGCGTCCATCACTCGTACAACGTCTTCCAGCGTCTTGCACGTCAGGTGCGCACAACCGGGCTAGTGCAACCGACACGCAACAAACGTCGTCGCATCAGATGACCTGTGAGAGACAAGAGGGCTGTTGATGTACTTGCTGCCATGGTAGTTAACCCTCATGATTCTACACTAAGAATTGCCTGTAACTCAGGACTATCTCAAAGTACAGTGTGGAGAATACTCGCTTATAATCGTTTACATCCGTACCATGTACAGCTGCACCAAGAACTTGGGAATAATGCCTTTCCTAAGCGCATTTATTTCTGCAACTGGTACCTGAGCAATGGCAGTGCTTTCCATTGCAGCATTCTGTGGAGTGCCACATTAAAGAGAAATGGTGTCCGTTAAATGGGTAACCGGCATGTGTGGAGCATTAATACTTAGTGTGGCCTTCTCGGACGTCGTGTCATAGGACCATATTTTTTTAATGGTAATTGAATGGCGTAGCTTATGCAGACTTTCTAGAGAATATTTTGTATCGGCTGATTGAAGATGTCCCTCTCGCTCTGCGATTAACACTGTGACTTCAATAGGATGTCTGTCCTGCTCACTTTTCACGCAGAGATTGGCTAGTAGTTGCTGATATGTTATTCCTTAGACGGTGGATTGGACGAATGGGTCCTGTAACTAGGTCACCACATTCTCCATACTTGTTCCCAAATTACTTGTGTTTGTGGCGGAGAATTAAAGACATCGTCTACTGGGTGCGTCCAACAACGAGTAAAGACATGAAAGACAGCATAAGAACAGCCTATGGATCTCTCAGCTGTGCTGAGGTCCACTGAGCAACCGCAAACGCAAGAAGGTGAGCTGAGTCATGTCTGATACATGATGGTCGACATTTCTAACATTTATGAAGAGTGACGTGTGCGAATGAGTGTTCCCAGTTCCCAGTTCACGGAAGTTCTCTCACACCATACCGGTATTTACGATACAACCGACGTCCTTTTGATTGTACTTCAACTAGGTATGCATGCCAGAAATAAAACATTATATTTTATTTATTTCCTTTTGATTATAGTAGGAATAACAATAGTTTTGGTTCATTTTCATTGTGCGTAAACTACGCACGTCCAAACAATATGCTTACATGTTTTATTTTATTGTATGTAAACTATGCAGTCTGTAAATGTTGTTTCCTTTTAGACGATCTATCCAGCGATATGATATTCGACCCCTGTTCCCATTTGCAATTTCAAAGCTCACCCCCCGACCGCTACCTAAGGAATATTCGGGGGAATGGAATTACTACCAATCGATAAATAATGAATGGCATAGTTATCAAAATTTTTTGGGAACCCCCGGTGTCATGTTGTTTCCGAGAACAAGGGGTGATACGAGTGCTGTTAATCAAACTGTATATTTAGACATGTTTATTTATAAAATGTTAGGCTCGAGGCGTGGGCGTTCGAGAGCAGATCATATTGTTCGAAAGGTGATTACACTGTGGGAAGAAGGGATTAATTAATTTGAAAGTGAATGGCCTTGCAAAAGTTCTTACACCTGGCCGCGCTCTTGCTAGGGACGGCGCTGTCTTAGAATGTAACTAATTTTTGTAAGCCTTACGAATGCATTGCTCCAAATTATAGAACAGGTACTCAATTAGAATAATTCACCGTAAACACAACATAATTTTAAAGTACATATTGATCCCCTTTTGGCTGATTCTAGACATGCAGCGCCGCCTCTCCGCGTGGCAACTGCCCTGCCATTTGGGCATGACCTTCGGGACTAGAAGCCTCGCAGACGTCTTCCCTCAACAACCCTCCCCCACCCCACATTTCTCATATATCGATTTAGTGAAAGCCCGTTAAATGTTTCTATATTTCCTTAGTTCCTTCAGGTTAGATACAATCCCAAAATGGCAAATGAAATATGTTTATTTAATACGTAAGGTTATACAATAATGTATAATAGTGTTATTTACGTATCGTACATAAAAATGAACATAACTGAGTATAGAACTATCAGAATAAGCGTCTGATAAACTATACATGATTTTTGTCATAATTTCAAAATTAGTCGAAATATATTCAGATGTTCTTGAGAAATTATTTCCTATTTATATTTAATTGTTTAGATATCGCTATGTTATAAAAAAGGTTGCCGCGCAAAACTGGATACTCAACAATAATTTAATGCACATGTTATATACTCCAAGCATACCAAGTTTTTATTTCAAATAGGTCGTATGACGCCTATATAATTTTTGATGACATTTTGAGAAAAAGGTCATTAATACGTGAGTACATAGATAGGGAATGTAATTTCGAGGACAACGGCACGTGGCACAGGAAACAAGGGCCGGCCAACCGCCATCTCCTGACGCCATTTGGATACGGGAAACCACGACCTTGACCCTTTACCAGTGACCTTGACTACGTGTTCGTGACATTGACTCGTGATCGTGACCTTGAACTCAAAAAATCCCAAATTATGGAAACCTGATAGGGACATACCTGACCGACCGTGGTCATAAATTACGAGATATGAATTACGGGTAGATGCCAGTTAAGTACGACTTAATGTATCATCGACAGTGAGGTCATTAGAGACTGAGCAAGTTGCTTAGAAGTCAGGAGCAGGGAAGGAATCGGCCATGGCCCATAGTATCGACTGGCGTGATCTCAGGTAACCATGAAAAACATAAATAATGATGGCAGGACCGGGTATCGAAATCAAGACCTCCCGAATGCGTGTCCGAAGCCTTACCACTGATCCACCTCGATTGATCCGTTAGAGGCGGAGAAGCGAGGAATGAAGAAGAGGGAGTAATCTGTAGAACCGCGACAGAAACTCCACTACTGCAATTGTCTGCCAGTCATGCAATGCTAACTGCGGATATCGAAGATAAGAAGGGACCTTCTAATTACTTAGAGAATTGTGGGTCCATTATAACAATATATTTAATTTTTACTGCCAGTTTTATTTATCAGGAGCATACTCCAAATATTAAAAAATAAACGAAAAAACATATTATTCAGCTTCATAATAATTCGGCTTAAAATTAATCTGCTGCCCGACATGGAACCTTGGACCGACCAACTGCAAACAACGCTAGCTAACCGTACGTTCATTGGGATGCTCGGCAAATGTTGCCAGACCCTCTCAAGTTATACGTTTACGAAAAATGGTTATGAATAGCTTACGAGTCATTATTGATTTTATTTCTTCCTAGTTTTGCAGAAATTGCGATGGGTTCAAATACGCCAAAGGTTTTCGGCAGTATACGTGAATAAACACAGGCATTTCGAAATGTAGGTCAACAAAATGAATGGCCGATTTTTATTGCGGCATTAAGTCCTGGCAAATGTTAGGAAATTTACGACCTTCAGATCGAACATGGTTGTTTTTATGGATACAAGTAAATTATTGGCGAACGTGGACACACGAACCTTTGCAATACACGTATTTCTCGTCATTTAAGTCCGTACATAAAATATTTAAGTTTTTTTTTATGGGTTTTATAGAGAAGCATGTAAACCTATACAAATTAAGTTTTGCATTATGCTTTCTTACTATGTTACCATAATTAAAGTATCGTTAACATATTTTCATGTGAGACTTGATTACTAAATAGATAAAGAAATATCGTACGTAATAGTTCTTAAAAATTATGTGGAAAGCACACAGGCGCAGAAACCAACTTCAAATTAAAGTGATGCCAAAGATAAAAGCCTGGGCTTGGGCAAAGTAAGAAAGAGTCGCAAAACATCCTCCATCCCTAAACCAGACTATCGAAAACACTATTCGGATATAAAACTATTAAACTAAATTAAGCACGTAAAAAGTATACACTTTATATTTATTGTATCCTAATTCGAGTGATTTAAAATGCATTTTGTGAACAAACGGTTCGATCTTATTAATTTGTATAATATTTGTGCAAAGTATGACAAATGAATCAAACTTTTATTACTTGATGTCACATATTGTGCGTGAGTAGGTTTTATTTATTTCGTTCATTAACTTCCAATGACCTTGCTTATTTCTCGCTTCTTACGATCCTCTCATGAAGAGCTTTTTGCCGTGTGAAATTATCATGACGTCAAAATCCGTGTTTGTATAGTAATTTTATTTCATTGTCAATATGTTTCCTTTCTTTTTCTATGCAACTTCTTTGAACACTATAGTCATATAAACCAAACTTTGTGTCGAGGTTGGTTGAGAAACCAACTTATTGCGCGAGTGGTTCGAGGTTCAGAGCCCGAGGGATATATAGGGCGTATGTATAATTTCCAAGTGAATGTTACCGTTTATTTTTCGGTATAATAAGCCATTCTTAAAAGTTTCAACTGCCGTAAATCAGGGCAGTTAGTAAACAGCAATCAAACAATTGTAGATGTGGGTTTTTCGTATCGTCATTTCGCAACAACAAATCTATTAAAGGCTTCATTTCAGGTGTTTCAACTATAAACTACGGACGCACACAAAAATGTAAAACGTCTGCTACTTAACGGTAGAATTGTGTGTAGACGACTGTATGGCTTTTCACACGAGAAGAGGACAGTCCTGCAACTGACCAAAATGGTGACAAACAAAATAGCTTATTTTTAGGTGATAAATACTACTGCAATATTTGCGGAGGTACACTCTAACTTCGAATCAGTGTAAAGTCACTGATTCACAGTCAAGTCCATCTACTTCATACACGAATCACACACACACTTTAAAACAGTTTAACACTTTAGTAAATAATCACACAGACAATTTACAAATAATTCAACCATGTTAAATTTTTAAATTTTATATGAAGCGGTGCGTCAAGAGCTTATATTACGAGACCCCACTGTTATAAAAACACTTCCAAAAGGATAAATGTGATTTTCTCCTCTTTGCTGTAGATCGCTATAATGCGGGACGAAGTATTCCGAACATAAAAATGCTCTGTCTTAATTACGGCTGTACGAATAACAAGAGATGCAATGAGGCTACAAGTAATTTTAACTTGTTTAATTCATATAATCTTTATAACGTAATGGTGGTACATGCGAAAACCTAGTAAGTTCCTTGACTACGCCGTACAGCTCAGAGTTTGTATTTTGATGTAACACCGTCGTCATGAATCTAAATGAAATGAGCTAGAGTATTTTATTTTAAAACGATGAATAACAGTACATAACTTAACTATACCGTCACAACTTTGGTGCTATATTTGAAGGGATACAGCCTGACATTTGTCAGTTTTATTAGCAAGGAAACAGGATAGACAATACCCCCGTAATGCTCTTACGTTGTATTTAGAATGAATGGTTGTGTTCAGTAGCAGAGTGGTAGCGAGGAGCGGTCGTGACGATGGCTCTGTGTTTTATACCCAGTCTTGGTACTGGACGCATATGCACTTCCCCAGTCTATTTTTAAGGCCACTACTCGCCCCATCCCTTCAGGACCGTTGTCGGAATCATCAAAACACGCGCGTTTATGTGACTTCTGTCGTAAAATTATTAACGACTGAAAGAGAGGCGCAGAGAGCGTCAAGACGCGTAAAAAAAGGGTTGGAAGTGGGAGGAGGGGCAAATGCAAGAGAACACCGCGTGAAAAAAAATGGAGATGGAATACCGAAACGGGATAAATAAACGTCGCAATATAATCCTCCCTAAGCCTGTAATCCGTTTTATATTCCGACTCACATAAACTGCTACCAATCCCCCCTCACTCTGTCCATGGTAAGCCACCCCCCTACCCAGCCATTTTTTCCCAATCCAAAAGGGCTACTATCTCTTTCACTCACCCTCTTAAATTTCCAGTATATACCCACGCCGATTCTGCCAAAAATTTATTTTCTGATATCCTTATATTTTTATGGTTATCGTATTTTTAAGTAACTGTGTCGTGAAAAATACGTTATGAAGGGGGAAGGGGGGAGTGTTTGTTGTCATGTGGACGCTGGCACTCAGTACTCCTCTGACACGGACCGAGTGGTTGTGGGTTCGCGCCGTCGCGTCTCGGCTAGCCGAGTTGCCACCACGCAGGTCTTTACCTTCTACATTTCCATTTCGAAGGCAGCGCTCAGTTGAGCCGAACGCACACTTACGTAAATAGAGAAAATGGCTGTCAGATGTATTGCGTACAGAAAGTCGAGGATATAAACGATAGGTCATACATTTGTAACAACGTTAACCGCTCCCTTCCTCACCACTTCTCCCCCCTTCGGCTCACAGACACAGGGTACCGTAGATTATTCTTCAGATACTCAATCGGTGAGATTGTTCACTTTTTATTCAAAACTTTCTGAAATCGGTGTCCGAAAAAAAATGATGTTATTAACTATTAACAGTGAAATATTTATGCAAAATTTGAAATAGGTCACAACTTTGGGCGCCAAAATTTCTATGCACTATCACAGTGTATATAGTATTTATTAGTTAAGTGTTTCAATTTTGTCTTGTGTGAATGAGTGTAGATGCGTAATAGGGTGACTGTTTCATACGGGTTTCTTAGTTTTCTCTTTGGAGGAGCAATACCATTCAAAAATACGTGTTTGGAAAGGCTCATTATCCAATTATAAATGTGAAGTAAATTCATTAAACCCTTTAGAACAAACACAAATTAATCAAACTTATAGTGCCCTTTCTCAGGTAAGTACTTACACCATTACGTTCTTTGGATTTTCTGTTGAAGATAGGCTGTGGCAGAGCACAATGATTGACAGCAACACTAATACCCTGTTGAAGAATGTGGAAACTCAACACCTATATGAAGAACACATAAATATCCTATTTAAACATAATATATATATATTAATATGCCAAGAACGTAAGCAATTATAATACATTACATTACGTCCTTGCGAATATTTATACTGAGAATTACTCATAGCTTTACAATGACGTTTATACTGCTTATGAATGGGATGCATGTGGTGGAAATTTTCTCAGAATAATAAAAAAAAATTATCTCTCCCTTTATCTCAGAACGACAAATTACGAAACCAATTTTAGTGACAGAAATTTCAAAGTTTTGAAAACACAAATTAGTCTTCTAGCAAAAGTTAAAACAGCAGTTCATTTTTTTTCAAAATAAATAAATTCGATAAAGTTTGATTTTCCTTCGGCTAGCTTTGAGATTAACAGACTCTATTCTCAGACCACTGGGTCTATTAAAAAAAATAATTGAAAGTTAAAGTTTCTGTGGTTTTGATACTTGAAAGAAATAATTTTCATTTTCCAAAACAAACTGAAATATAGTAGAAACGTTTGCTGCTACCGCACACACAGTTTTACTGTAGACGAGTCTCACGACCAGGATAATGTCCGCACCCCTTGAACATCTTCTTCTATCTTGCACACACTGAAGTGAATAATCTAGCGCTTCGGTCTACTTCTACCGCCTGCGTACATTAAGGAGCCCTACCATTATGATAGGCGGTCAAAATCAAAATTTAATAGAATTTCTAAATCAAGTAAAATTTAAATATCTGACCGCTGTCATGTCTGAAAAGAGTCCGTGTGTTTGCTTAATGCAGCCCTCCTTCTTTGTCAACAAGATAAGATAATAACACATAATTCCCTAATAAGATAAACTTTTCTATAAACTCTTTAAATTTAACGACATCTTAAGCCTACAAATTAATCTTATGCAAGGCACTAGTTTGACAAGGAGAAAACACTGAAATGAAATAACATAAGTCACTCTACCTGTGACCTCAAAATGTTCAGTTAATTACAATTTTAAGAAATTTAGAATCTCCTCATTAAAATAAAATTTACGATAAAATTTCTACAGTCATTTTAAATGGTAAATATACATGCAATAGTATACTGCCAGATGTAAACATTACTATAGAATCGTAATATTTACCAGTATAAGTGGCGATGTGAAATGTAAACAAGGAGTGAATTATTTTAATATCCCCACAGTGCCCGTAACTCTACGCATTTTCACATAAAAACCAATTAACAAACGCTAAATCAACGTTGTCAGCTAATTATGAACGAAGTTTTACGTGTTTGTGCCTTTGAGAATATTGAAATATTTAATATTTATTTTAATGACAACTAAATTAATTTATTTGGTTTTGTGTACATAAGAGTAAAACTTAGAGTAAAAGCATCAATGACATAAATATACAGTAGTTGACATGCATTTAAGAGCACAAAGTTGGTACTCAAGAAGGAGGAGGTATGTGGAATTGATCACAACGTCAGGTCCGTGGGACATGCAAACATTAAATGCAACACCTACAGCAGACATCTGAATGTCGCGTAAACAGTTGGAACTGCCACACATGCGGCAATCCTGGAATGTAAAGGCTGTTCCCGATAAAGTGAGCAGTTTTTAAATCAACCTTAGAAAAAAGTAGCTGCTCCTACCGGCTTATATTTTAACTGGCGCACTGATTCACATGTGCCAAGTAAAGTTGGTAGCGATGGACAGAAAGTAATTCCATGTTTTAAAAACGAAAAAGAAGTGTTGGGTAATCATTTGTAGTAACTTAAATTATTTATTTCTGTTTCCGTTTTGTAATGCACCTCAGGGTAAAAATTAGCACATTTTTAAAATATTTACTTTTATAAATTATCACATTTTTACATGGCCGAGGCTTGAGTAAAGTGACAAGGCCCATATAATTGTTGATTATACATAAGGCGGAATAATACAGAGTGTGCATACAAGTAGATGGTATGCAGGGCTCTCAAGAGTGCTCAGTTTACCGTGGACAACAAATACTGAATGTCCCTACGGGGTACGGTATTCCATGCTCGCTGTACTTGTCGGTGTAGTTGGGCGATGGTTGTGGTTGGGCTGGGCTGGATGTCAGGCGCCGTCCCATCATGTCCCACACATGCCCTATGAGGATCTGGCGGACCACGGTAGCATGTGTGCACTGTGTAGAGGACGCTGTGTTGCCCTAGTGACATGCTCGCTGTACTTGTCGGTGTAGTTGGGCGATGGTTGTGGTTGGACTGGGCTGAATGTCAGGCGCCGTCCCATCATGTCCCACAAATGCCCTATGAGGATCTGGTGGACCACGGTAGCATGTGTGCACTGTGTAGAGGACGCTGTGTTGCCCTAGTGACATGCTCGCTGTACTTGCCGGTGTAGTTGGGCGATGGTTGTGGTTGGACTGGGCTGGATGTCAGGCGCCGTCCCATCATGTCCGACACATGTCCTACGAGGATCTGGCGGACCACGGTAGCATGTGTGCACTGTGTAGAGGACGCTGTGTTGCCCTAGTGACATGCTCGCTGTACTTGTCGGTGTAGTTGGGCAGTGGTTGTGGCCGGACTGGGCTGGATGTCAGGCGCCGTCCCATCATGTCCCACACATGTCCTATGAGGATCTGGCGGACCACGGTAGCATGTGTGCACTGTGTAGAGGACACTGTGTTGCCCTAGTGACATGCTCGCTGTACTTGTCGGTGTAGTTGGGCGATGGTTGTGGCCGGACTGGGCTGAATGTCAAGCGCCGTCCCATCATGTCCCACACATGCCCTATGAGGATCTGGCGGACCACAGTAGCATGTGTGCACTGTGTAGAGGACGCTGTGTTGCCCTAGTGACATGCTCGCTGTACTTGTCGGTGTAGTTGGGCGATGGTTGTGGTTGGACTAGGCTGGATGTCAGGCGCCGTCCCATCATGTCCCACATATGCCCTATGAGGATCTCGCGGACCACGGTAGCATGTGTGCACTGTGTAGAGGACGCTGTGTTGCCCTAGTGACATGATCGCTGTACTTGTCAGTGTATTTGGGCGATGGTTGTGGCCGGACTGGGCTGGATGTCAGGCGCCATCCCATCATGTCCCACACATGCCCTATGAGGATCTGGCGGACCACGGTAGCATGTGTGCACTGTGTAGAGGACACTGTGTTGCCCTAGTGACATGATCGCTGTACTGGTCAGTGTATTTGGGCGATGGTTGTGGCCGGACTGGGCTGAATGTCAGGCGCCGTCCCATCATGTCCCACACATGCCCTATGAGGATCTGTCGGACCACGGTAGCATGTGTGCACTGTGTAGAGGACGCTGTGTTGCCCTAGTGACATGCTCGCTGTACTTGTCAGTGNTGTATTTGGGCGATGGTTGTGGCCGGACTGGGCTGGATGTCAGGCACCATCCCATCATGTCCCACACATGCCCTATGAGGATCTGGCGGACCACGGTAGCATGTGTGCACTGTGTAGAGGACGCTGTGTTGCCCTAGTGACATGCTCGCTGTACTTGTCGGTGTAGTTGGGCGATGGTTGTGGTTGGACTGTGCTGGATGTCAGGCGCCGTCCCATCATGTCCCACACATGCCCTATGAGGATCTGGCGGACCACGGTAGCATGTGTGCACTGTGTAGAGGACTCTGTGTTGTACCCAGTTACATGGGGAAGCGCGTTGTCGTACTGGAATATTTATTTGTGAATATACTCTAAACTGTCCGAGATACGGAATATTCTATACAGACATTTATTATCTAGAATTAGTTACCAAAATTATTCCCCCATACATTTTATTTTCTAATAATCGAAATTTTTTTAAATATTACGTGAAACGTACCCGTTTCTTCTCGATCAAGGAGCCTATTTTTGGCTGCTAACCTTATTCCTTAAGGAAAACTCAATAATTAACAGACTTTTGCATAACGAACACTTCCCAGAAATGTAACTTCTGTGTTAAATAATCACTAACTCTTTAGAGACTCTTAGTTAACCATTGCAGAAGTAATACTTTAGTGTAAGTTGTTCGCTTAGCTTTCGTTCATACAATTTATGCGTTTTTGTTACATAATTGCCTTCGGACATAAATAAAAATTTCTATCACTTCAAAATGTTAACACACTGGCTGGGAACTTACCTCAACACAGTGCTGTATTTTATAGCGGCTGTTGGCAGTTAAAGCTTGTTACAGTTAGAATGGTGATAAGGGGCGTAAACACAAACATGTTTGTGATGAGTCGATGTATAGTTATAGTTCGTAATATAATTAGATCTACAATACATGTCTATTAACTCCGAGTCTCTATGTGTATACTGTACTGTGTCACATAATGAACTCAAGCTTTACAACCACGTATCGCCTGGGAGCCAAACCTGAGACTTTAAGTAATCATGTCGATGCTCGATAGCGATTGAGTAATCGAATAACTTCCGGAGATTAAGACAGGTAAAATCCACGATACATCAAATAATTGTGAAGTTCGCCTTGTAGGAAGTCGGTCTAGAACGTATCAAGTTGGTTTGGTCTTGGTAAGGAAACTATAAAATTCCATAAAAAAAATATAGCATGATATAATGAAACAAGTAAGACCTAAGGAAAATAAGGAAATATTTACTAATTGGAAACGAATTAACTGCATGTTTCTTATCTTTGTCAGGTTAATGCTGTGATAATACATTACATTTTGGCGTGGAATATTATTGGGAAAGTGTGATATATATCAAAAATGATAGAAACCATATGTATGCATTTTATCCCGAACAAATAGTAGAGTAAAGTGCCATTTCATGTTTTGTATATTATATCTGCATGTATGTGGGAAAATAAGGGCTTTATAATCATGTACCATGTAAAGAGATTGCGAATTATCGCGTGTTGACAAAGAGCGATAATAAACGCTCTTACTTCAAATAATTCGACAATATTATCAATTACAACATAAAGTTGGAATCTGTGGACCTGGTGGTTTTTACAACGACAGCAATTAAATCAACATCTTCGGCGTTGACAGTGGAAGTATTTACGGCTTTAGCGCCAGTATCAAGGTAAGACTGTTTTTGCAGCAATAAATTCACAAAAAATATAATGATCGTATACATCTAAATCTGTGAGGGAAAACCGCATGTCATGTGCAGTTTTCATGCGAAAAATGTGGAACACAATTACCAAGAACAATCAAGAAACTTGAGATAGCACGACAAGACCTCTGAGGTGACGTCCCCGTCCTTAACTTGGAAGCAGTCGGCTGAGATACAACTGTCGACATCTGTCTTCAGAGAATCGCTGCCACTGTCAGGACTTTCTTGTCGCCACTACAGTAAAAATATTGGCTACCTCGCACAGGGCACAAAGACATTAAATAAATGGTTGCTGTAAGAACCTCTATCGACTGTTGCACCAGTGCGATAAATGTCGGGTACTGTTTACCGGAAATGACAAACACGGAAAATACTTATACCCAATGTCTGGCAACCAGAAAGACTTTACAACATCGCCGCAGAGCGGTGAAGGTAATATGACATCATCGGCAGGTACAGAGATCACAAAATCTACAATGTCTGCACTGGCACTGACGTCTACGTATATGCTCTACCAACTCGCTACCATAGACAAGGCAAACATTGATATATTTTGATAAACATATTTAATTAAGGAAACTTGCTAGAAGGCGCAAAATACATACTTTAAAGTGAAAAATTGATTGCACGAATTATTTATGCGATAATTATGGAAAGCAGATGTCACAAAAACTCAACTGGTATAGACGCAGTAAGTCATATGGGTTTGCTACCAGCCATGCATCGGGGCTCTGACACTTGTACCCGCGGCAGTGTCGGTGACTGACTGCCGATTGTAGCTCTCGAAGTTACCCGTGCATGAAACAGGTGTATGAAAAACTCATCCAGATCGCATGCGGTACGAGTCATGTATATATACTTATAAATGACTTCTGGTTTAATGGCAGTTAGTATGGAAAGTTACAGCCAGACCGGCAAGCTCTATTGCTATTCGAATTACAAAGAGAGAATATCGTCTCACGCGAAAATGGAGCCTGCCACAGAATGTTAATGCAAAAATATGTTTTATAAATAAGCAATGGCCGACAGCATGAGGCTAATGCCCATATTAACATGAAACGATCTCCCTTATCGTGTAGAATTGCAAATTTCAGTTTCTATGACATTTCAGGAAAACGAAAATTGATTCAATTATGTCGACGATGACTTCGTACTCGGCCTTTGAAACGCTAAAGGGAATGTTGGCCGCTCTATATCCCTGCAACTACTACAAGACGTTTGTGTATGCTTGCGACGCAAAGCAGCATCTGAAGCACAAATACTAGGTGAAATTCTACGCACAGCCTACGAATATGATAAAAGTCATTTGTCGTTTATATGTACATACCGACAGTTTAACCACACATTGAAAATTGCGATGTTCTTGTTTCTCTGCCTGCTAAGAAATAATTTTTTGCAGACGACATAAACTTGAGATGGTCAGGTACCTGCTATATCGGGTATTGGTACTCTGTTCTCAGCACCGCAATCTTGTGAGGGTCAGGTGTAAACTGCACCAGTGCGCCGTCGTCATCGGCAATTTCTGACCTGGACGTGAAAACTGTGGAATATTCGCTGTCAGCATCAAGATATTTTTGTTGTTACTGTGGCAATATTTTCAGTGTGGCAACGCACATCAGATAAATGTAAGTAAAATGTTTAAAGTGGATGACCCGTGCTTATTTGGCATTTGGTTTGCTTCAAATTCACGCGTCAATACAAGAACTATTAAATGTAAATCATTCCGTGAAGAAGTGCGACGTGAGGTATATCACAATCACATAATATCATTCTTACGGAGCGCATTAGGAACATGTCAACATGTGTACAATTCTGGCCTGTGAGCATGCGAATGTATTGAACTTACCGAAAGAAAATGGATTCGTGCTGAAAGAATCTGTTTTGCTGCAGTATAAAGACTTGTGTTACAAAGAAATCGCCATGTTTGCTGAAAGATATTTGCTAATCTACTGGCAGGATTGGAAAAAAATGTATAACACCAACTTAAGAACAACTTTAAAACCCCTTAGTTTTGAAATACAATTATATGGATGGAATTCGGCTACGCTAAATCTGAACCTCGCAAAAATTAATCTTGCAGAAAAGCATTCAAAACTGCAATATGCCTGTCTATAATGTGTATCAAATCGAAGAGAGTATCAAAGCTAGTCTTTCAGTTACGACTAGAGAAAAAATAAATGATTCCCAAGAACTCTAACTGAATCCCAGACTGGATAAATAGACTACAACTGTGAACAAATATATTTTGAAAACTTACAAAATTGACATGCTGACGTTGCACTGCCTGTTAAATATTGTATGAATAAAAATTTTCATTAAAGCTGAATGTTACTTAAAATAAAAGATTATGGAATATATGAAAATCGATCAAATCTCTCAGGATTTAATTGTTTATGTTATTGGAAAAAAACTAAATAACATTTTTTATTAAAATATAAAATATTGAGTTGTGTGTGCAAACAGAGAGTGTGGCTGTTTTCAGTTAAGTGTTAACACTTTCCAAATTTGTAACTGAATGAACAAATAGTTGGTTTTTGTAATGTATAAAACAAAAATGTTTGTATATGGTCAGTTTACAAATGTTTGCTACTAGATTCCGTGTCGTTCTGTGTTGAAAATGTGTCTTTGGCGCGACTGCGAGGCCGCGAAGTCCGGGAGTTGACAGCAGGAGATTGTCGTAGAGTAGATTGTGCTGACATATCACAGAAGAGCTGCTCTAGTCCACTCCACTACTTCCGTGAAATGTGAATTATTTTCTAGCGACCATCGCCCGCCTGTTGCGGAATGCGTGGACGCGGAACTGGCCAGCCCCTGGGTCAACAACCGAGGTTTGGCTGGTCAGCAGTCGTAGTTGTCGGGGACTCCTTGACGGGACGCAGTGCCGAGTGGTGGTTTTCTTGGGTAGAGTGCGTGTAACAGCTAGGCTGGGGCTCGGACCCATCTCTAGGACCGGTTTTTAATGAAATATCAACGAACGGTCGAGTGCGGGATAAAGGTGAGAGTTCGGCGAAACCAGTGGATGATGTGTGAAAAGAGATTCAGGTTTGAGTCCCAGCCAGATGTTACATTGCCCTCTGTCGTACGGAAGCGGGGTACCTTCGGGGGTCCAGAGGAGCGGTGGTGGACAAAGGGGAACCTGAAACACATAGTGCAATGTTTGGGTTAAATTTATAATTAAGGTAGGGATGTGTGAGTTTGAGCAGAAAGATTAAATTGGCAGATCAACTCTGCTGACTGTTATAGTCGTTCTGTACCTCTTCTGGTTATTCATTTGTATTTGTAGTTATTTGTTTCTCTATATTGCACTTTGGTCATTTTTATAAGAGTCCGCCGCCTAGCGTTGTGATCTCTACACCTCGCAATAATCAATTGAGATTTTGAGTTCACTGTGTAAAGGAGAAATGTTTGTATTTTCTGTTATACCACGGGATGCTTGTAGTCCCATAAGGAGCACTAACATGAAGTGTCTTCGATCTTGGCCTGGTTATCTACCCTAAAAGCGAGTCGATTAAGATCAAAGATTTTCAATAATGCCCCTTGTATTTGCTGATCTACGTCTCGTCTCAATGATAGGAGCTTTAAGGTACTCGTATTTTGTGATATAACAACCGCACCGTGACAATATGAAATGGATGTAAACAAGATGTTATCAATAACTAATGAGCCTACTTTCCACTACATGGTCGCAAATAATTTCAGTGAAGTTCTCAAACTCTTAGGTGGTAGGTAATGGTTGACGTCTTACTGACAGCAATATCATTAGAGATAAACATCAGTAACATGTGAAACAGTACCAAGAAAATTAAAACGTACGAATGACTTACCCGCGATTCGATTTCAGAAAAACTCGTAAAACTAAGCTAGCTTGCAACCAACTGCATCACGCGGGTAGGATTCGGAGCATCAACTTCGGATGTAATCAGTCTATGTTTTGAATAATAAGGTTAACTAACCTTAAATATTTAAATGGCCATTATTTTAAAAATAAGTGTGTCAGTTACTAAAAATAAATAAGATTACATGGCCTAACATAACGCCACTTATGTGAAAAAGATTAATTGGTCTCGAGATATGACAAAACCTTTTTTTTTAAATAGGGATGTCTTATAAAAACTGCCTAAAAAGAGTTTTTGGAAAGCATATTTATAATACATACTATCAGCATAAAAAGTTAGTTTGAATTAGGTTAATTTGTTAAATAGATATTTCAAACATCAAAATATTTATATGGCCGCCATCTTAAAAACCGATATAAAAACGGTATTATTTAATGTGGGACCATTATACAAAATGGCGGATAAATGTGGCTTGCATAGCCAAAAAACACACTGCGAGCACACAAAGATATGTTGAAACTTGTTTTGTAAATTCCTAGATAAAATATTCTGAGCTAAAAAATTTTACATTGTCATCATTTTGAAAATATATGTGTCTGACACTCTCAAAATTTATCAGTTTACGTGGCATGCTATAGTGCTAATTGATTGAAATATTTGGTAGAAATTGGTTTCTTTTTACGGATGTATCGCGTTCATTTTCTTTTATCATCTGTTACTATTTTGCAAAATGACGGACAATAGAGATTTTATGTGAACACATTTGTTGTTTGTAATGTATATAGCCAGCATACAAATTTGCATTAGAATTAACTTCATAGTTTCGACGATATGACATACAAAACTAAAAGAGATATATGGCCGCCATTTTGAAAATATGTTTCTGACCAAATAAAAAATGTTATTTATTATCATCAGCCGCAGTACTCCTTGTTTGCTATATTTAGTAGCAATCTGTGAATTTTTCCCGAGATAATACACAAAAATCTTATTTATTCACGCAGTTCTATCTTGCAAAATGGCTTTCAAAAGCAGTTGTTTTTCGGTATAGATACTGTCATAGATACTGTCATAGATACTGTCATAGATACTGTCATAGATACTTGTTATAGATACTGACAGCATACAAAATTTGGTTGAAACTGGCCAAACAGTGTGATATGCAAAATAAATCTAAATTATTTCATGGCCGACATTTTGCAAATAAATGTTTCATCATTTTGAAATGCATCATTTTACATGGCCTACAACAAAATTACTTACATGCCAAATTTGGCGAAAATAGTTGAGTAGTTATTGAGATATAATGTTAAAGCTTTACTTATTCATTTGGTGCTATCTTCCAAAATGGTGGACCAATAACAAATTACACCCGTGAATTTAATGCGTACAGCTTGCGCTGTCAAAGTAATACATTTAGTTTAAATCGATTGAATTGTCTCCGGTATATGACATATTACACTAAATATTTAAACTGCCGCCATTTTGAAAGTAAGTGCCCGGCAAGGTTGAAAACTATAAAAGTCAGGTGTTATTCCTTAGTACTATATGTTTACTGAGTTTGGTGAAATTCGGTTCTCGCATTCAAAAATTGAAAAGCAGGACATGCACACGCACAAACAAATGCATAGACACACCTACACACACAAAAATAGGTAAGAAAGTGATCTCATAAGCCTTCGGAAGGTAGGCTGGAAATTCATAAAAATGTGAGATTTTAATTGTTTTTATTATATTGTTTTTAGAAAAATATATATAGTTCTTTGTTGTAAATAAAAAAAGATAAAAACTTTTCAACTCAATATGTAATTTGATACTGTTTCTTACTTATGGATTAAAAATTTCAGACCTAACTATACATATGGAAAAAAATAATTCTCGGAAAGTAAATAATAAAAAATGTAATTTCAGTTGTGAAGGTAACACGTTTGCTTGAGAAAATGTCACAGCTACTTGTAATACCTATATATATGTGCACCCGAGTATATTTATACCTCTCAAAAGATGAATGTTTCAAGCAAACAAATGAAAATATTGAAATCGAAATTACGAAGTTGCTGGTCTGTGCGAGGTGACATGGTGTTAACGTAACTGTTACGCAAACCGAAGGACACGAGTTTTACTCTTGGGTCGACCTTAATAAAAGTATTAAAGAATAGTGGTCGATTATTCTCTACGGCACACAAATTTCCTTTTAGAAAAATTTGAATTTTTTTTATGTGGAAATTAGTTCCTTTCATACAAACTTAATTTCCTACTAATAAAATAGGTGGTAACATGATGGATTTAAATAACTGGGTTTCAAATCCTGGTCTGCACATAGTGATTTCGTTTTTTTAATCATGCCGGGCAAATAGTGGTTTTGTGTTTTATTGCATAACAGAGGCATTTATAAAAACAACGTTTATGTATTGCTGCACAGGATTTCAACTGCGGACTTTTGTATAATGGCTCTACACTTTCTTTTCTAATTGACCGAAAATCGTATATTTTATAAACGAATAATACTAAATCAGTTTTACCAGGAGTAAAAATGTTACGCCACATATATGGAATAATTATAAAAATTATTATTTCAATATTGTTGCACGGAAATTCAACTAATACACCTAGCATACTGGTTGAATTAATTGTAAAGATATAGTTTATTAGGGAACACTATAAATCAAATTACGGGGGATATAATTCTATATAATACAGTTACAGCAGAAAGCACATACGAGTAAGCAGGGAAGTTGGTTTGTCTACGAGAAAGACTTGCCTAAAAATATGATTGTAAAATAATTTTTACACCTAACATCAGAATTTATATATCGAAAGGTAAGCATTAGATTCCTAGTACAAGGATTGAATTAGCGAGTGTGCATATTTGTGCACGCATATACG
Organism: Clitarchus hookeri; assembly: GCA_002778355.1. Classification (NCBI taxonomy): domain Eukaryota; kingdom Metazoa; phylum Arthropoda; class Insecta; order Phasmatodea; family Phasmatidae; genus Clitarchus; species Clitarchus hookeri. Next base: position 300,831 of record NQII01002176.1, read on the forward strand.
CTGAAGAGCAAAAAAAAAACATGTGTAGGCGTGTGTACGCAAATAACAGAGTTATGGAACCAATCAGAGTAACGCGATGCGGTCGGCAGGGCATATACAGGATGATTCTAAAATAATGAGATGAACACTGAGGGGTGGTAGAGCTCACTAACACAAAAAATTATTGTATAGGAATATATGTGCGGGAGTGACGCGTTGAGGCACAAACAAAAAAATTACACATGAAATGCAACCCAGTGTTTATTTACAACGTCGCCACTAAATGCCTTTTTACAGCAATGTTTATAATAATTGCTCAAAATTGCTACCACCAACAATAATGCAAGCTTGGTAGCGTCGGTGGAGTGATTGGCAAACAGATTCAAATACGCCGGGTATTTCACGCACGCGTGCAGCTGCACAGGATAGTCAAGCGACGAGGTCTTCAATGGAATCAACTGGAGTCCCGTACATGAGGGCTTTCAAATGCCCCCATAGGAACAAATTGAGACGCAATAAATCTAGCTATCGTGGTGGCCGTTAATGTATAAATTTTTTGTGTTTGTGCCTCAACGCGTCACTCTTGCCCATATATTCCTATACAATAATTGTTTGTTTAAGTGAGCTCTACAATCCCTCAATGTTTGTACCATTATTTTATAATCATCCTGTATAAGACAACAAGCATCTGGCAAAGTTGTTAGATCGGTAACTGCTGCTACACTGGCAGGTTATCAAGATTTCAGTGAGTTTGAACGTGGTGTTATAGTCGGCGCACGAGAGATCGGACATATCATCTCCGAAATAGCGATAACATTTGGATGTTCGCGTACGACCATTTCACGAGTGTACCAGAAATATCGGGAATCCGGTAAAACATCAAATCTTCGACATCACTGGGGCCGGAAAAAGATCGTGAACGAACGGGACAGACGACGACTGACGAGAATCATCAAACCTGACAGACTTGCAACCCTTTCTGAAATTGGCGCAGATTTCAATGCTGGGGCATCAACAAGTGCCGCCGTGCGAACTATTCAATGGACCATCATTAGTATGGGCTTTCGGAGCCGAAGGCCCACTCGTGTACCGTTGTTGACGGCACGACACAAAGCTTTACGCCTCGCCTGGGCCCGGCAACACCGCCATTGTACTGTTGATGACTGGAAACACGTTGCCTGGTCTGACGAGTCTCGTTTCCAGTTGTATCGGGAGGATGGACGTGTACGGGTATGGAGACATCCTCATGAATCCATGGACCCTACATGTCAACAGGGGACTGTTCAACCTGGTGGAGGCTCTGTCATAGTATGGGGCGTGTGCAGTTGGCGTGAAATGGGACCCCTGATACGTCTAGATACGACTCTGACAGGTGACAGATACTTAAGCATCCTGTCCGATCACCTGCACCCAATCATATCCATTGTGCATTCCGACGGAAGTGGACAATTCCAGCACGACAATGCGACACCCCACACATCGAGAGTTGCTACCGAGTGGCTCCAGGAACACTCTTCTGACTTTAGACACTTCTATTGGCCACCTAAATCACCAGACATGAGCATTATTGAGCATATCTGAGATGCTTTGCATCATGCTGTTCAGAAGAGATCTCCACCGCCTCGCACTCCTATGGATTTGTGAACTGCCCTGCAGGATTCATGGTGTAGTTCATGCCACGTCGTCTTGTCACACTTCTGCGTGCTCGTGGGGGCCCTACGCGATATAAGCAGTTGTACCAGTTTTGTTGGCCCTTCAGTGTGTTTTTCATATTTTTGGTGACTGGTGTATTGTTGAGAAACGTTGCATAGGTACACAAATCCTAGCAGTTGAGGTATGCTCTTAAATATGTTGATGCAGACATTTAAAAATAAATTTTTACAGAATTGAGCATATGTGTCTAGTAAGGGCGTTAGTAGAAAGCCATAAGTGATTGGTTTTGTGCTGAGCAGAACGCTCGAGAAAATAGAGCATATATGTAACAACAAATTCAAGATGGCAAAACTCGAACAATTTAGCTGGAAAATCATCACTATGCAAATATGTTAAGCATGCATACTGTAAATAATACGACTGGCAAGCAAAGAGTTGCTTTGGCACCTTCAGGACAGAATATGTTTGCTGTGTACTTGGGATGGAATCGGCTTTGAAATGTGAGTGAACTCTTACATCAAGAAATACAATTTTTATCAGTTATGAGTTGGTACGCTAGGAAGGAATAACCATGTGTATATTATTTATATACACACATATATGTAATGGCACACACTATTATATCAACGTTTGTAATGATATTTGTAAGGAAGTTTAGTTACTATGCACAAAATTTTAACTGGTAAGTCTGAATGCGCAGAGAGTTCTCTTAACTATTATGAAATACAATATCCCTGATAAATATCTGAACTATTGACTTAGCAATATTACAATATATTAAGTTTGTTAAAATTATGTGTATTTGCGTGGGCACATGACGGAAAAAGGTTTTGTACACCCCTGCCCAATATATTTTAAATGGGAAATTTTAATGTTCCAGGAGTATGATTAAGTTAAAAGTAATATATTAAACTTGCCAAAACTATTTTAACTATAGGCCTTTACATATTTAACTTGGTTATCTACGGTAAAATGTACAAACATGTGTGGGTATTAGCGTTTACCTTGCTCAGTGTTTGAACTAGGAAGTCAGTGGAATGATGATGTTACAAAGCTATATTATGCTATTGGTTATGAATATCTAATTAATGTAAAGAATCGATCAGCAAAAGAAGACATATTATTTTTAAATATGTGTAACCATAATTTGGCAACCATAATTTATTACTCGCCGTATGCATGTCATTACCTAGAAAGAGGAGACGTTTTTGTGTCCCTTTGCCTCCTCTATAATTCACTCAAGAGCAGTTGAATAAGGGACACCTGCCGTGTTGGCGAAATGGCACTGTGGTCGCACCGTCGAAAGGAATAGTGCTCAGCCATGCATGACCGGGATGTCGTCAGACCTTATACTGACAGTCTGAGTAACAACCGAGTATAGAATGAGGAACAAACCAAATATTGGCGCATTTGATCGTGGTCAAATCGTTGGCGCCAGATGTGTGGGAGATTCTATTTCCGACGTTGTGCAGGCACTGGGATTCTCACGGGACACCGTGTCAAATAATCTACCGTGAAAAAACTCGAGTAAAACCACCACTGTCAGGGACAACTACAGTGGTGTGTGGCGTATCGATGACAGGGATCGCCGTTGGCTATCTCGGTTGGTAACAGCAGATAAACAGGCCACAGTGTAGCAGATCACCTGCCTATTCAATTCTGAACCACAACGACCTGTAAGCAGCCATACTATCCAAAACCATCCCCCGCCCCACCAGTCTCTGCCCATCGCAGGTCACAACGTTTAGCGACTAATATGGGCGTGGGAACACCTCCATTGGACACTTGACGCATGGGAAAAAGTCGCCTGAACACAGAAGTTTGAGGTATACGTTGGCATCACGATGGCAGATCACGAGTGCGTTGCCAACATTATGAAGCGATGGATCCCTCGTGTCAGCAGGGTACAGTTCAGGGTGGCGTTGGGGGTATTTCGTATGGGGACTGTATATAGAGGATTAAAACGGTCCCCTCTTATGTGCCATCGTCCTTCACAGGCAAACAATAAAGATACATACTGGCAGATCATATGCACTCATTTCAGTGTCTACAAGACCTTGCAGGAGACCTGTACCTACAGTAAAACAATGCCTCAGCCCACCGCTACCGAATTGTGACCGAGTGATTGGATGAACACTTCACGAATTTGAGGTTGCTGGTCTGGCCTCCACGGTCACGGGACCTGAATCCTATCCAACACATCTGGAACGTTGTCGAGAAGGATGTGCGCGCCTTGAGTCCTGCTCCGACCCATCTCCATGCATTGTAGGAGGCTGTGCAGCGGTAATGGACCAGTCTGGTTCCCGACCGCTTTCGGCGCCTTGTGGAGTCCATGCTACGCCGCATCACCGACGGCGCGGCGGTGCGGAAAGGGGTACTATACGGTACTAGGCTGGTATCTCTAATTCTAATGCTAGTGAGTGTGTGTGCATCATGCCACGGAGACGCTACACGCGCATCACCCACGAAGAATCTGCAGGAAATATAGATGTTTGACAATGGATATGATAAAATACGGACGCGTCTTTCTGCATATTTATTACTCACATCTATTAGAGTTTTGTGATAATGTTCTTTGTTTTATGCTTTGCTGATATTAGCTTAAATAAGATATTGTACAATGTCTTATTTCTAAGGCAAGTGAGAGCGTAACTGAAAATTTGTGTTTCTTCCATTGGGCGTATTATTAACCCTAACAAATTTATACCTATTTTCAGAATATTCGTATAGGTAAAATTCTGTGCTGGAATTATTATTCTGTGAGTGGAGATATCACAATTTTGACACCCCTGTAAAAATCTTGCTCAATTAAGTTTCAACTGTGGAATAAATTGTGATATTTCTGTATACTATAATGCATAACTGGTGTTGTGGATTTTCAAGGTCGTGTGCAGATTTTCTGTACCTAATGCGAAATAAATGTTTGAATGAAAATGGGTTTAATAGTACCTGAAATTATTGAAAAAATTTTAACTGTTAACAATTTACCAGCTACACGAAGGGATTACGATCACAATTTGAGACTCGATGTTATTTGGTCATGCAGCATCGAGCCCAACTCGCATTCGGTAAGTCGTAGATTTGAAGATATCCGGCTGACATAGGTGGCAGTTTTCTATGTGGTTTTCTTGTCCCGTTCCAGGCGTATCCTAGTGCATGTTCTTAGTATGGATAATCATCATTCCTCTCCAGTTATATCCAGATCATCGTTTATACGAGGAGAGTAAAAATATTATTCCTTTAATCGTACGTCAAAGCAGCAATAAATATTTACTCATGACGCTATGGTTGTAAAGTTAAAATTTTGTTATTGATAAATTTAAAAGTTAACAGACAAACGTATGGTTACAATACAAACTTTAATATTAAGAGTCTTTGTTTTCTTATGGCGGAAAAAGTTTTGTTACGATAAAAGAACGGTAAACGGTAGAGAAAAATGTAACGGTATAGAAACACATATACGGTATAAGCAGAAAAGAAACACGTTTACAGTATTTATGCAAACAAACTATTTCCACATAAATTTTATTGACCCAGTAAAATGGTCTAGTATGTAGAGTTTTATTTTGTTACATGTACAAAATTAAATATTCCAGATTTTGTATGGTAGACAAAATATTCAGTAGGGGATACAACATTTTTTATTTTTAAAAATCAGTATTTTATACGTTAAATTAACATTTTCTTTCTTTGTTTCAGTAATATAACTATTGATTTAAGAGCATTGCTGGTTTCTGAAATTCAAAAGACAGCTAACAGTGACATAGCTGGAACATGCCTTCTTGTGTGACATAGCTGCCACATGCCTTCATGAAAGACAGCTAACAGTGACATAGCTGGAACATGCCTTCTTGTGTGGCACAGCTGCCATGTGCCTTCATGAAATACAGCTAACAGTGACATAGCTGGAACATGCCTTCTTGTGTGGCACAGCTGCCATGTGCCTTCATGAAAGACAGCTAACAGTGACATAGCTGGAACATGCCTTCTTGTGTGACATAGCTGCCATGTGCCTTCATGAAAGACAGCTAACAGTGACATAGCTGGAACATGCCTTCTTGTGTGACATAGCTGCCATGTGCCTTCATGAAAGACAGCTAACAGTGACATAGCTGGAACATGCCTTCTTGTGTGACATAGCTGCCATGTGCCTTCATGAAAGACAGCTAACAGTGACATAGCTGGAACATGCCTTCTTGTGTGACATAGCTGCCATGTGCCTTCATGAAAGACAGCTAACAGTGACATAGCTGGAACATGCCTTCTTGTGTGACATAGCTGCCATGTGCCTTCATGAAAGACAGCTAACAGTGACATAGCTGGAACATGCCTTCTTGTGTGACATAGCTGCCATGTGCCTTCATGAAAGACAGCTAACAGTGACATAGCTGGAACATGCCTTCTTGTGTGACATAGCTGCCATGTGCCTTCATGAAAGACAGCTAACAGTGACATAGCTGGAACATGCCTTCTTGTGTGACATAGCTGCCATGTGCCTTCATGAAAGACAGCTAACAGTGACATAGCTGGAACATGCCTTCTTGTGTGACATAGCTGCCATGTGCCTTCATGAAAGACAGCTAACAGTGACATAGCTGGAACATGCCTTCTTGTGTGACATAGCTGCCATGTGCATTCATGAAAGACAGCTAACAGTGACATAGCTGGAACATGCCTTCTTGTGTGACATAGCTGCCATGTGCATTCATGAAAGACAGCTAACAGTGACATAGCTGGAACATGCCTTCTTGTGTGGCACGGCAGTGAGATAGCTGGGGCATGGCTTATTGAGTGACAGCTTTCATGGACATAGCTCGCACATACCTTCTTGAATAACAGATAACAGCGACATAGCTACTACATGCGATCTTGAGTGACAGTTGAGAGTGAAAAAGTTTGTATATACCTTCTTTAATGTCTACTGACAGAACATTTATAATACTGCGTTCTTCAGTGACAGCTGGCAGTGATATAACTTGTTATTCCCTTCTTCATTGACATCTGACGGGCATCTCACGCCTTTGAGAACGTCAGAGAGTGCGTGTTTCGTTGAGAAACATTTCGATGCTAAATGAAGTTATCGCTGGGAGTGCATAAGTATGTAGTAATCTGGAAAGGATTGCCACGAGTATAAACATAGCGCTTGTACCTTGCTGTTTTCAGTAGTTGTTGTATTTTAACTTAACTTTCGTTCCTACATTACGCTGATACATTAACAATACCTGGTGGAGAAAGAAAGTTTTATAATCTTATGTTTAATTGGCTTGAATTTCTTTTATGACTTCAGATATTTTGTGCGCCATGTGATGGCAAACAATGAAGCAGTTTACCTTAACATTTTGCAGGACAGTAAGAATTAATTAACCGGTCATTGATGGGCAATCTAAACATACACAATAAGACACTCCAGTAATTCACGAATAAACGAACAACATTTAATATTTTCTATCTGAATGATTTGTCAGTATCACAAACACAGCCAATGATGTTTTTGCATGTGGTGTGAATAATAAATATGTTAATCCATAAAAATAACGTGAAGTAATATTTATTCAAAAGTGATTTTTGGCTCGTATTTGGTTCGGTGTACTTTGATTTGCATTAAAAACAAATAAAACTATTTTTATTTAAACAGCAGAGTATTTGAGAACACGCGAGCTCGAAATCGTGATAGAGACGCAGTCCGATTAATAAAAATCGTTTTTAAATCACGATTTTTTTCATTGATACTGCGTTTATCTTAATGAGAAAAAATAACCCGTACTTTGGCTAAAAGCCTGGCATATGTGAAATTGAGTAATAGCGTCGTTTTATTCTTACATCTAGCCCATATAGGGCAACCCTCAAAATCCGAGTGCCTAACCGAAAACCGTTATCTCATCATTTCCCACACTGGAGCGCTGAGTTCATGCGCGATGGGAATAAAAGTTGTGTCAACGCCCCTAATGGGTGATTCGGACCCATCATTACGCCATTCCCCATTCCCCCTTTTTTTACTGAATCCCCCTCTCTCTTCCATTACCGCTGCACGGCAGTGATTTTTATTGGCTGTGACGATATAATCCGCCGCGCCCGATGCTAAACATTTGGTATCGGCGCGCAAGCACATAAATCTGATTAGTATCCGCGCGCCATTACAATCGCGAGTCGTAAAAAAATAAGCGCTTGGCTTAAATGTCAGCATTATTACGTCAGATGCCACCCGGCTGGTTGTCCTCTGGGTGCGGCGCGACTGTTCTCGTGCCTTCGGTATTAACCGCGACAATAAAAGTGCATTGCCTTGGCTTCATGGTGAAGCTCCTAAACAGCGGAGAGTGATAACTCCCCAAGTGTTATGGGGAAGCAGCATAGGGGCGACAGTTTTTTCCACTTGCTTTTAGTGAACAGAACTCGGTATTTTTAGTGTTGGTAAATGACGAGCTGACAAAATATTATACTCTCGCCTGATTATGTATTTATGCAATAATTTTAACTACAGTTACATTTTTTGCGCCGGCCACTTTTTGTGTCTTTTACTTCATAAAGTTACGTATTTACCGTAATTCGTTTTATTGTCCCTTGTAATAAGAGATATATACATATATATAAATAATAAAAAATTGGTTTAAACCAGTAAAGGAAATATTGGAAATCTGTCGTCCATTTGCAAAAAGGGACAACTCCAATAATACAAAATTACAGTATGTAAAAACTCCTTCCTTTATATCTCGCTTAGCTTTACCATGTCACTAACATTACCTTTGGGTTCAATCATACCAGATCGTATTTAAATTTAAGTGTGAGGTTTCCATAAGTTTGCAGAGGGAAAGAAGTTTCCGTTCGGTTAGGACATAATGAGGTACAACAGCGGTATATAGTTTTACGTCTGTAGTCTGTAGAATATAACAACTCCTGGTTTCCTTTAACGAGTGATTATTCTAGAGTTGCAGAATGGAAAATCTTGCAATGACAGGTATCATTCTTGTCATGTGGTTTTATGTTTTCCTCTTTGTATCAACGTTATTCAGTGTGTTTTATTACTAGAATGTATTATTGTTTTTTAATTTTGTTTTGGTTTTATGTGTGTGTTTATTTATAGTTTGCGTTTTGTGCTGTTGACAGTGTGCCAGTTGGTGTTATTACTATGAACTGGAAGGTTTTACGGTATTTGGGAAGCAAGGTAATGTTGATGGTATTACTAATAACTAGAAGGTTTTTCGGTCTTTGGGAAGCAATGTAGTGTTGATGTTATTACTATTAATTAGAAGGTTTTCCGGTGAATGAGAAGCAAGTTAGTGTTGATGTTATTACTATTAACTAGAAGGTTTTCCGGTGAATGAGAAGCAAGTTAGTGTTGATGTTATTACTAACTAGAAGGTTTTCCGGTGAATGAGAAGCAAGTTAGTGTTGATGTTATTACTATTAACTAGAAGGTTTTCCGGTGGATGGAAAGAAAGATAGTGTTGATGCTATTAATATGAACAAGAAGGTTTTCAGTTGATTGGGAAGTAAAGCAGTGTTGATGTTATTTGCAGTGGTTTCAAGAATGTTAGTGATTTAATTTATTTAATGTGTCATATTTCACGTCAATGAAGTTTTTAATATTAATTCAATACGGCGAGTTACCGCCTCATATACGAAAATGTCATGTTATAGAGTGCCTGCGGTACAACGTGATGTACTGTTTATATGTTTAGGTCTGAAGTGGGAAAAGGAAGCAAAAAAATAAGACTACCGTCAACGCGGAAGAGAAATGTCGTTGAAAATAAAAGGTTAATTAAAATCGTGTTCAAATACGATGCAAGTAGTAGTGTACGAAATTGACATTGAATAATGAGCTACAGTGGTCAGACAGTGGTTATAAAAGTATAGAAGTACAAAAACAAAAACCTTCATAAAGCTTAGTAGCTTGACGTAAGTCAACCTAACTGAAGTGTGTTGTTGGTTAGTAATAGGCTAACGGCATTTTGTATGTACACCATTTGTCGGGCTGTAGATCTGTAATGAAGGGCGTTAATTCAAAAGACGATATGTATATAATAGGAATTCAAATTTTAGTTTAGTAAGCCTGTCTAATCGTCTATTTTGTTTTTTTTTATATTACTTGTATTTCGCCAAGGGAGTCTCATCCTGCACTACATGTCTCCATCACCAGAAATCTGTATACAAATGCTCCAAACTTACAAGGCAGGGTGTTCGAAGAGGCCACCAAATATTTTATGCCGCATAGCAGAAAGTAAAACAAGATAAAATTCTTCTTCGATCGACACCAACTTCTCTCACAAAGAGGAAACGAAAAATTAAATATTGTTATGAGAAAGACGTGTCAGTTTAACATTAGTTAACAAAGAGAAGTGAAAATAATGCACACCATCAAGTTCAAGTTCGCAAAAACACGTTCCTCTCAGTGGGTTGAAGGGGTTCGTACGAGGGGCTGTAATACTGGAAACTCGCTTAGAGAGAATCGAGGTGGTCACATTATTACCGGGCCAAGAACACCAGACAGCAGTATTTTCTTAGTGAACAGACAAACGTCAGCCTTTAGAAATGCTATTATTCAGAAACAGCTGAACATCTGCATGTCGGGCCATATTCGGTCATGTTTATAACATAAGTTCTCGTAGTCCAGCAACTGATTGTTGCTCAATCTGCTTAGAGCTGGAGGAAAGACTGGAAAGACACTACGGATTTAGATGAAAGAGAAGGTTTACAATAAAGTCAAATGTACTAAAATTAAAAGATGAACATTTTTCTAGATTATTAAAAACGAAACAAGGTATGTTAATATTTTGTACGAATGTCAAAAGAATCAGGTCCTTTCAAAGTTACCTCACCGGAAGGCATACTATTCACTGCAATCGTACATTTACAACTTTACTGTCTGTGTTGGCTCCTTTAAAGATGCACATACTGTAGACGTCACCATCATCTACACTTGGCTTGAAAGTGAGCACAAGGAAAGCTCCAGTGTAATGGCCTATTGCATTTTTAACTTTTTAAATGTAATAGATTTAACCGATATCAGAAATAGTGAGCTGCTTTGCTGATGGATGTGGGGGACAAAATAATAACAAGATAGTTTTAGGAATGTTATGCGTTTGGTTAGCGGCAAGGCACCTTAAGGTATTGCAAATATTGAGTGTATCTACCTTATCGGTGGCCATTCATTTGTGCCACCTGACAGTGTGTTTGGCCTTCTTGAAAAACCAACAATATGTTACAAAATGTTCTAATGACACCAAAAGAATAACCAAAAATGTTCCAAAGTGAAGGAACCGTGGTTGAAGTGTAATCAGTTGATGAAGACGGTAATGTGTATGATTGTACGCAAGCTGTGGAATCTACCATGAAACCTCCAAATTAGTATAATTTCCAGATTTTTCCATCAAAACGATCCTTAGCCACGAAAGTAATATAGGAAAAATGATCCTTGTACAAGGTGAAGTGAACTAAAAAAGTCATCTTGGCGTGGCTAAATCTTTACTGAAACGAGGAATGTCAATTAATAGTCTTAAACCGGTTTATTAAACCTCCAGAGTTTATTAAAACACTGGAGTACCTGTCAAAGACACGCATAAAAATATATTGCAGACTTTATTTTTGCCCATTATGGAGACGATTGGATAAATCACCCAATTCTTCAGTATTACAAAAAAGTTGTTGGAAATCCATCTACAAGAGAACAAGATGGCTATGCTGAAGATCTCCGATCTGAATTTAATTTTTTAAGAAAAGGGAGACCCAAGTAATTAAAACCATTTTATAATATGTACTGAGAATATTTATATATGAATAGTGATAATTCTGTTACATACATATATTTGTTTTCTTTGAGCATGCATCTTCTTATTCAGGAAATATGTATTGTAGAATAGTGACAGTTCTGTTACGCAATATATATTGGTTTTCTTTGAGCAGATGTCTCTTTACTCACGAAATCTGTACTGTAAAATACTGATAGCTCTCTGACATGCATTTGTTTTGTTTGAGCATTAGCCTATTCTTTATGTGTCTGCCCTTACACTTCTAGATAAGCAGTTGGGCTACTTCCAGGTGCAAAACTGGACAATTTCGTAAAACGTTTGCAGAATGTACACGTCACTATTTCTTTTATAATTCTACATAAAAGATAACATCTGAGATTTATATTAAACCGTTCAGTACATCGACGATTATTTTCATTATGTTTGAAACCGTAGGTGTTTATTTATTTGAAAAATATCAAATGTTAGAGGTTTTTGTATTTTCTGAACATTTTGTTATTTTCGACTTCTCTTTTTGCAAATAGACGACAGAAATTAAATTAAATTAATTATATTTTGTTGAATTATTTACCACTAAAAGTTTTGTTTTGGTACGCAGGATACACTATTGAATTTTATTAACTCGTTCGTTTTATCCCTGGTAAATGTGTGGAAACGCAGTTTTTTTATTTATACGTTGAATATAACACTCATATATGGATTTTTATAGAGAGCTTTAGGTTTGGAAATAAGTCAATCAATCTCTACATAGTTCTCTTTGTATTTCCTGTGTTATCTTCCCTGTCTGTCTGTATATCTCTATGGATTTTTTAAAATATTTATTTAAAGACACGTATGAGCAACACGTTGAAAATAATATAGAGGAAAGTATAATAATTGCAATACAATTTTGAGGAATAGTTTTGTTTGTCAACATTTACTCGTGCATAAAGTATTTTTGGTAGTCCTGTGTGAAGAAATATTTACTAAAAGTATGTATGATGGTAAAACAAAATAAGTTATTAGCAGTTCTGTTATATAAAAAAGAGATCAACTTTAGTTTAGAGACTGTCAGGCAAGAAGAGGACTACGTGCTTGCATTAATTTAGAGAGGATTTTTTTGAGCCTGAACCACATACGTTTCCGGCTCCAATGGGTTCGGGGGCCGCGGTGGTGTAGTCTATACTCTCCCACCTAGGCGAACCGGGCTCAATTCCTGACGGGGTCACTCCCAGATTTTTGCATGTGGGAATCGTGCCAGACGATGCCACTGGTCAGCGGGTTTTCTCGGATATATCCCGTTTATCCTGCCCTTGCGTTCCTTGCATTTCGGCGCTGCTCCATACTCACCTCACTTAACCCTCATCGGCTCTCAAGTCCACGATGTTAATAGCCACCCAAATTACTCCACTCCACTACAATGGGCTCACGAACCAACTCATTGGCGTGCAGAGTAACATTACGTCAAACTTTAGGACAACGCCTGCTTCAACTTGTATTACAGTGATGGCTACAAACGTATTCCTTGATAATGAGGTGAGCGTCATTTTCCAAAACGTTTTGTCAAACGCCATACTACAGTAACAATGGGCGTGATGGTTTGGAGAGCGATTGGTTATCATAGACGATCTGACCGCAGTGGATTGTGGTCACTTTGAACCTCAAATGCTTCATCAGGGAAGTTGTGGAGGCTGAAGGCGCATTCTTCTTGCAGAACACTCCGGAGCCATTCATCAACAAGGTAACACCCGCCCACATGTTGCCAGAAATATCGGGGCCGTCTTCGTCACAAGACAAATACTGATCATTCCCTGGCCTTCATGTTACCCCGATACGTCACCTACTGAACATGTCTGGTTTATGGTCACTTGGAAACTAGCCCCTCATCCTCATTCAGCAGCTAACTCCGATGAACTCTGAACTCGGGTGTAAGCCGACTGGCAGGCAATTACCCAGGAACACATTATAAGACCTGTTTGATACAATGCTACAGCGTGTATAGGTTGTCCACGATAAAGTGAGTACTTTTGATAGCCCTGATTAATATATACCCGTAAGCACATTGTATATCCTTCCGCCATACGTAAAACCAATATTGCCGTTGACCTGATCACTTTAATTTTGCGCAAGTGAAGGGAAACTTTAAAAATCTTACAAAAGGAAAGAAAGTATTTTACCAATTTTATAAAGAAAACCAGAAAGAAAAATAAAATAATGGCAGTATTGGCAAATGTTTACCGAACATTGAATTCAACGTTGAGACATGGAACTACTTCCCCTCCGTCGTTACCAACTTTACTGGGCGCATGCCACTTCGTGTCCTCGTTAAAAATACATGCAGGTAGATACAGTGACAATTTTCAAGGGTTGATATTTAAAGTGGTCACTTTACTATAAACAGCCTTTAGCGCCTTTTATCTCATTTCATGGAGGTCTTACAACATACAGGTTTATTGCAAGCAACTAATATAATTGCTTTTATTAGAAACTGTAATAATGTTGTTTACAATACTAGTAATGTGTGCAATAACTCATCTCTCATTATTATAGTTTCTTCGTGGTGTTGAGTTTTTTCACAAATCTGAGTGTGCTTATAAATAAAAAATTCAGAATGGGTTGATGGGTCTGAAATTTAAAAAATGAGTTTTGATAAACTATTCAAATTTTTAATATTCTGAAGTTGCTCATATTACTTGCGTTTATCCTTGCCAGAAATCACAGTGTTGTCCAAATTATGATAACATTTTCCAAAATGCTTTCTAGAGGTGATAGTAAAATTAAATTTTTCAAGTGCATTTAATTAAGATGCATAATTTAGCTTTGCACATTGAATAAAAGTTTTATGTTTTGTTGTAACTTTACAAAAATGGTATTTGTTTTTACTCTTAGTGCTAGATTTATAACTCATAATGTTGAGTTTTAATAAACTAGAAGAGCAACAGCATAAAGTTATTTAAAAAATGAAAGTCAGTTCTTCAAGTCACAGTGTACTCAAGTCACTGCAGTAGCAAACAGTGTCCCTATTCCCTTCGATGAACTCATTCCGTCAGGCGAATTGAAGTAACTTCTCTATTACGTTATCACGTTGTAGTTGCCGGTATCATACTGACGACAACTGGAATTACTTTTATCTTAATAACACAATTGATGTTTATTAAGTAGATAAATTATGCCACAGTTCTCGGACTGTGGTGGATTTTTTTTTTCCCCGATTGAAATGGTGACATGGGACCAGAAATACTTTTCTTTCAACTTCTTGAGATGAATTTCCCGTGTTAACAGGACCACTAAGTCAAACCACAGCAGTAAAGGAAGCTATGAGGACAGTGGCAGTTACATGATCATTCCTGTAACAAGATAGTTTATATAAATTTTTCGAATTCCCCGTACTTTTTACCAAAGTCCAAAAACAAAGCAAATAAATTTGAATAAAACATGTTTAGGAAGAACGCATTAAAGAACAATAAGGTAACGCAAGAAAACAAAACATGGCCATTTAAAGACGAATGAAAAATCGTTCACACCACTATCATATAATTAACCTTGAAAAACGAACATACCTGTACTTTTAACGAAAGCTGTTGTTAAAACCATATATGCCAGAAAGCGGTAAGTGGAAGATGATTATGGAAGGAACCCATAATTAAGACAAAACCTGGGTGTAGCTGTATTGAGAACACATCGTGGGTTTCGCGAAAATACGTCTGCGTTAGTGGGTTATATATATATATATATATATATATATATATATATACACATATATATGTTAAATAATATGGGAATAAAATGACAATAACGAAAGGGATTGGCTTTTATGACTTGAATCTATAGATATGGACAAGGTCACTCGTTTGGCTCTAAAATCAGCGCACTAGCACAAAGGAGTTGCCATATATTTTCAACAGAAAGTCCCCCCCCCCCTTTACAAATGGCTGCCAGTCACGGCGAACCTTCACCCGCGCCTCGAGCATGCGTGGCGCCAACTCGAGGTCATACTCGCATAGCAGTCGTGTACCTGATTAAACAAGACGTCTAAATCGTGCTGTTAGTCACGACGTTATATTGTCGGAATAAATCTCCCTGCAGACGTTGCATCGCCCTTTCCATCCTGGACCCCACGTGTCGGTCTGATTGTAAGACGTATAAAGAGGGTTTTTACGAAGAGAAGTAGGTTGGTAGTAAGGCTTACCGTCTCGTCGACAGCGAGGTCATTAGAGACTGTGCAAGATTCTCAGAGAAGCGGGAACGGGGAAGGAATCGGCAACGGCCTGCAGTGAGGGACAATCCTGGCATTCGCCTAGAGAGATCTCGGGAGATCATGGACCGAGATTCGAACACAGGTCCTCCCGAATGCAAGTGTAAAATATAACGACTGCGCCACTTCGCTTGGGTTTACTAAGAGAGCACAACAACCCTCAGTAGCGCCTATTGGAAAATTCAAGATTGCATAAAATTAATTTCATAACATTTTCGAAATTAATATTCTCGAAATATTTCTCTTGTTTAAGCCAATTTACTGTTTTTGTCATAGCTCAATAGTTCCTGTTTTAACAGAAGTACAGAAAAAAAATTATATATCCATTTTCGTGTAAAACGCACAGAAAACTTCATCTGCAGCGATGCAGTGCCTGACACGTAGAAACTACGGCCTACATGTGTCTATGGTATGCTGCTCTGCCCACTACACCCACGGTAGTGGCCGACCATTTATAACACTTATACTATAAACAGCATGCACTATATGCACGGTACATAAACACATTCGCTGAAAGAGCCTAGCACTGGAATGCTATTTAAGTTCAATCTTGAACTTATCTACTATATAAAAATAAGTCGGGTTTTCCTTCCTGACGCTATAACTCCAGAACGCACGAACCGATTTCCACGGTTTTGCATTCGTTGGAAAGGTATCGGGCTCCGTGAGGTTTATAGCAAAGAAAATTCAGGAAATATTTTAACAGAAAAGCGGGAAAATCTTTTTTTACATACAGCGCCATCTCTGATACAACGCACGAACCGATTTCCACGGTTTTGCATTCGTTGGAAAGGTCTCGGGCTCCGTGAGGTTTATAGCAAAGAAAATTCAGGAAAAATTTTAACAGAAAAGCGGGAAAATCTTTTTTTACATACAGCGCCATCTCTGATACATAGCATGTACTACAGATCAAGTAGATGGCGCCGGTGAGTGATACATTGTTTGACAGCTACTCATTGTTCTCTGCTCAGTGATGTGACAAACTTTCATGTGACAAACAATTGTGAAAAAAAAGTAAAAAAAATAAGTTATTCGTTTCCTAACATTTCAATTGGAAACCATCAAATCAATCACGTGTATTGTGCAAATTTTTATTCAATTTCAACAGCAGGCATTTGTCTTTAAGGTGGTAAGTTGAACTGTGTAAATTATGTGGATCGTGCATTTGAGGTTAAATTCACCACTCTGTCCATAGTCCAAAATGCCTAGAGGACGACGTGCGAACATCGGCCGCCGCACGAGACATGCAAGCCAGCAACAAGTGTATTCACAGAACTTAAGCGAAGAAAGACAAAATATAATAAGAGAAAATGCCCGATTGAGACAACGCGTGAGCACACGAAGATCATTGGCATCATACAATCGCTTGGCATTCCAATATGATCCCACTGCGAACTACAGTGATGATGAAAATTTAGATATTGGACCAATGACGACTATATGCCGATATTGCAATGCGTTAAAGTTCAAAAGAGAAACGGCTGGATTGTGCTGCGCAAGTGGAAAAGTCAAACTGGATCCATTACTTACACCACCACAGCCACTGAAACCATTGTTCGATGGAAGTGATCCCGATTCCAGCCATTTTCTTCAACACATCCTTGAATACAATAACTGCTTTCGCATGACTTCCTTTGGAGCTAATATCATTCGAGAAGGCGGCTTCATGCCGACTTGCAAGGTAAAAGATACAACACACATAACCAATCACTCCTATGTTACACCTATGTTACAACTTNCCAAACAAAATGTTGCATAAAACGAAGCCATCTGGTGGCGAAACGGAGTTCGCCGGGTTTGCTAGTTGTTTCATATTTACTTAATACTTAATTTTTTCTCTGTCATCAATTATTTTATATTTTCTTTGCGAAATGCAACCAAAGGAATAAAATTATTCAACATATTACACCTTGACTCCTCAGAGCACTAATGAAAATTTACGATTTTAAATGCCAATGAACAGGAACGTGCCGAAGAGGCACTCAGTCAAGGCTGCCATAGCCCGCCTGACCCATTACTGTTAACCCCACAACGACAGGCGTGCATGAGGTTAATACTAAAAAAAATAAACACATATAGTCCATTGACGGTTACTTACAAATTTTCTGATGCCCTGCTAAATGTATACTATCAAGCTATTCCTCCACCTCACGGAAACAAAGTTTAACTAAGTCAAGAAAATAACACCAAATATACAGCGCAGCGCACCCAATTTGTGCGCACTCAGTTCAATATGATGTTCAGTTAAATTACAGGTAAATCTTCAATTCCTCTAAAAAAATATACTTTTATGTTAACGAAGTATAAAAAGTCCGCGATGACTGGCAGGTTTAGGAAACAACAGAACGCGTCAAATATTCATGATTTTTCAAAGGCTTTATTTCTAATGTGTCAAGAAATTTAGCAAACATAAGGCACGCTAAAATACGATTACCAATACTGAGTCGTAATTGTAAATAATACAAAGAAATTGCTGTAGAAAATCACTGCAATATAGTACTAAAAATGCACTACATATTTGCAGAAATATGGGATCTCGCACTTAAAATGTTGCTTATAAGGCATCACATTAAATATCAGTAAATACGTATATGATAAATAGGACAACCACATATGTTACTTGTACAAAAATTTGAAAAAGAAAGAACGCTGCCAAAGCTACAAATATTAATTAAGAACATTCAATGTCATGAGACAATAAAATTTGAAGGGTCAAGTCTTATTATTTGGCCTGAGATTCATATTTAAGGGCACTTCCTACTGGCTGGCAGCTGCAAAATTTTAATAGGAAATCCCATGTTAAGGAAATTTCGCCTTAGTTTATTAATTTTAAAGATAGGCGTTTCGAACAAAATGTATTTTTACGAATTTTTTAATAGAAGATACCTACAGCGGATATGTTTCCATGACATGTACAGTCTGTTTGCAAGGAATATTTAACATTTACGTTTCACAAAAAAATACGCCGTGCCTATCTATATTGCAAATATATGCTAGTAGGGACTTTAAGCAGCGTCCGTATCATTTAATTGCTGAAAAGTCTGAAGCAATGTTCACTGCAGATCCCTAAAATAGTTTTGCATGTTTTCAACCAGTACATTATGAGATACAACCGTGTAAAAATGCCGATTTTAGCTATGTTGGAGGGTTTAAATAGCCATTTATAATGAGCATGATGTTTTGAGTGCATTCTTCCACCATATGTAAAATTAACATTGCCATGGGCCTGATTACTTTATGCATGCGTCGGTCAAGTATAACTGTGCAATTATTAGAAAATTAAACTTTACCATATACACCAATTCTTTTACTTAAGAGCATTAAAAAAACCAAAAGGAAAAAAGAATAACTTCAGTGTTCAACAGTTTTTACTTAACACTTATAATTCAAGTCTAAGACATGGAAGTAAATTCCTTCCGTCGTTACCAACTCCACTGGGTGCATGACAGTCATGTACTCATTAAAGTATATGCAGATAGGGTCAGTGAGGTTTTACAAAGGTTATTAGCCTACTTTCTGAAGGGAAGAAAATCTTCTGAGATCACTTTCCTGTCAGTGTGTTTGTGTGTGTATGCGTGTATGTGTATGCGTGTGTGTTTGTGTGTTTCCCCCCTCATTTCTCTGCAATTTTGGACGATAACAATATCAATAAAAATAATCATCTTATTTTGTATCTCCGGAAACAATCAACTCATTCTTACAAAATTTAGTGAGGACCAACTGTGGTAGACTATAATAATAAATAAATTTTTTTAAGTACCACAAACTTATTTTCAGAATGATGGCAATAAAATATTTTTAGTTTTGAAGGTGATTTCTACGAATCTATGTAATCTATTTAACTTAACTTTTTATATTGGCAGTATACGATCATAGAAATTGCTACTACCTTATTTTTCGTCCTCTATTTATGAAAGTCGCCATCTGAATATTATGGAGGTTTTATGCCACGTCTCAAGGACCAATCAACAGATTCCCACCAAATGCTACACTGTAACATTTCAAATTAATTTGTACCAAATTGTGCAAGCCATAAATGCTACCGAAGGCCATGTAAATTTTCATGATTTAAATGGGTCAGTCAACGATGTTTAAATGGCAGCATCATAAATCATGTAGGTAAATTTTACATTTATATAAAAAAATCTAACCAAATTCAACAAAAATTTGTATGTAGACAGTAAACATTAGCAGCATTGTATACAGAGTTTCCTTTTTCCGGCAATGTTGTACAATAGCATAAAATAAGAAGATAATGGTTTCTATGTCATATCCCAGGGACCAAACAAAGAATTTTCATCAAATACTTCACACAAGTAGCGCTACGGTAGGCCATGTAAACTTCAATGTTTTATGTGGTTTAGTCACTTATTTTCAAAATGAACGCCATCTAAACATTTTGGGTTAGCAAACCCTATCATTCGAAGTTGATGCTCCGAAACCGACCTCCATAATGCAGTGGATTGCATGCTATAGCTTATAGTACGAGGGTTTCTGGGTTCATGTCCCTGATAAGGCATGTGGGTGTTTGTAATTGTCTCGCTAGTGTTGCATAAGTTTCTGATTACATTTCTAAAATTATTTTTTTCAAAGAGATATCAAGTCCTTCCTGCCAACTCAGCTTTTGAGATATTATTTAAGAATTATTTGCATTTTGAGCAAAGTAGGCTCATTAGATAAATCAGCAACTTCTTGTATTCTAAAGGGCCCATTTTACCGTGAACAGCCTTTACCTCGTTTGAAGTGTGTTTTCTTTTCGTGCATCGCTATAACGGGATCACGTTCAGTAGTTTCGTAAAAAAAACGCAGTTTTCAGACACTGTGCAACGCAATTGAAGCGCCAGGTAGGGGACCCCCTTAAGACATGGAATCCAATTACTTTACATAATGAGTGAGATTTCTATTACTATCTGTTATAACTAGTTCACAGGGCAGATTTCAATGACTTGGAGACATGTCAACTTTTTAATATTGAAAGCACTGAAATCATAAATCTGTCCTTGAGATTCACCTTTGCTTTGTTTGATTCCCAATCCTACCACTTTCTTGTGATATTTACAAAAAGCGTACGGACATCACTGTGTTAAGCTGGACTTGCGGTCGAGAACAGCATTTGTGCAGGCTCAAATACAGTTACTAGAAATGAGTAAAACTGACTTACGAGATGGCGAGCTGGGTGTGTGCCCAGACTATTTATAACATCCGCGTTGAGTTTACAGTCTTGGAGAGGAAATCTGAGGGCAAGAGCTGGACGAGCCGCAACAGAAGGAAGTGATCCTCCCCGATTGAAACACTACCTTACGATGTAAACCTCTCTTCACACTATTCACTACGCGGATTGTTAGAATGTTCTAAAGACTTTACCGGAACACGACTCTGTTCAGACCAATTTACTATATTGTTATGTATTCCGGAGAGATTTATTAAAAAAACTGTCCGAGTACAATGTTAAAGTTTACAATTTTCACTGATCATGGTTATTCATCAGTATTATATGGTCTTTTCGTCCTGCTATAATCTACGAAGAATTTTTTATGAAGTCTTAACCCTCTGGGTATAAAATTTATTTCTTGTGCGATTTCTAATTGCGTAAAATCCGTAAGACGTCAAATTTTACGAAAGTTTTAGACATGACAGCTATAAAAAATTATTAAATTGTATGTTGATTAATTTTATAATTATTTTTAGGATGATCCTTTGAAGAGCTGTTATACTTTGCCTCCTGCGAATTTTCTGTATAATAGGATTATCTGGACCGTATAAGTATATTTTCAACCATTCCGCGATTAATGTAACTGAATCACTGACTCTTTAGATATGCGTAGGTGTTGTAAGAAAAAGTATGAGCACGCGTAGATTTCCTTACAAATAATAAATTATTTTTATTTAAATTTCGCCCTTGCCAAGAAAGGGACGAAAAAGGAAATATTCAAAAATAAAATTACAAAAATATTTCTTAAGAAAACCTAATCCGTAGTGACAAATATTAATAAATCAAGAGAGGGGAGAACGTGCTCAGCCCACCCGATGAAGAAATTTCCGACAAAATTTCGCAGCGACGAACATGCGGAATGGCGGAATAGCGCGCTGAAGTTCGCACACAAATGCCGCACGATGCCGCGATGAAAAATGATGACCCGTGGCATTTACCGAGAGAAGTCGCGAGACGTTGGTGTTATCTGTGGGGGGGTGGGGAGAAGGGGGATGTCGTCCACTTAGCGTTTGCCATCGTTGTTCTTCTTTGTTGGTAGGTAGAAGTGGGGGTTGGGACAAACGATTGCGCGCGACTGCCAGACGCCATCATACTCTATCGCGCTACCAAATATGAAGTTGACGTGTTGGGAAGCTGCCAGTAAAGTAGTTGGTAAGAAGCTGCTCCTAGACGCGCCTAGTTCGTGTTCGCCGCGATGTTCTCCCTGTCCTCTCCTGCACGCACGGACGGTACATCAGCAGTGAACGTTTCCTGCATCGCGCGGAAATACAGCCACAAATACAGCGCAGGGAGCAGGGATTTATCTGAAAAATAATCCGCCCCCGACAGAATGCCGCAAAAAATAGATACACTGAGAGACAATATCTTAAAACTAATTCTAAACAACATTATAAAGGAAACACTTTCAAGTTTGGAAAACACTAATCTAATTTTAAAACTTTTTTAATTGTTTACTGCCGTTCCCAATGCAGTATTTTTGCGCGAAATAAATGTATTGTCGTAGAGTACAACTTATAACTACGACTTGTAACTTGACACTACTATTTTGAGTTATTTATAATGTCGCCATAAAATATTTGACGGTAGTGTAGATGCTCGAGCAGAGGCACAGTTCATGCCACATTAGTTGGCGGGTGACGGCTGTTGTGGGAAGAGTAACATCCAAAGAAATCGGAAAACGGCAAATATTTGTATCCTGTAAATTAAAATATCAGTCCCAAGTCCAAATTAGCTCTTAAGACCTCGTTGTTAAGAGCCACCCAATTCTCTCAACTACAACCCCCAAGTTCAAAAGTCATTCTAAATGAAAATAAAGATTATATTATTCCGCAGAAGTAAAGGCTGTTTACGGTAAAGTGAGTACTTTTGAAATCATCGTTGCAAAAATGTCACTGCTTCTACCTCCATATATTTTAAGAGCCACTCTGATGTGGAATGCGCCCGCAGTGAAGTTGGTAACGAAGGTAAGAAAGTAGTTGCATGTCTTAACGTTGAATTTAAAGCGTTGGGTATGCATGCTGAAATTATTTATTTTCCATCTTTTTTTTATTAATGTAAGCGTAGGAGTTAGCATATATGTAAGATATTTACTTTTCTTATAATTGTCATAGTTTTACCTCACCGACGTTTGAATAAAGCGATGGGACCCATGGCAATGTTAATTTTACGTATCGTTTAAGAATACACAATGTTACAAGTACACATTTAGCAGGGCTTTCAGAAGTGCTCAGTTTACCGTCAACAGCCTATAATAAGGAATTTTACTTTGGCGGGCACTGCAATCTGCTAAGCGGCTGCTACCGCAATCACAAGTATTATCCTGCTCTATTCGGCTTGAGGGAATGAAGCCATCCGAGTGGTAAATGTTTACTACTGGCTGAGTGTCTAGATGCGTGTCGTATGAGCGAAAGTCCAATTACTGACGTGAAGCTAGATTATAACTTAATGCCATTTACTGAATTATGTCATAAAACAATACGATCTCGACATATAAAAATTTATCGGGCTATGAGAAAAATAAGGATACGTATAAGCTGTTCACTTTTAATTGAGCACATTTGTAAGTACTACTCAGGATATACTTATTTTCTCTTTTTGTTTGCTGCTGCAATATGTAAAAATAATATTGCCATAAACCTGACGACTTTATTCGTACACCGGTGAAACCGTACAATTGTTAGGAATTGACGTGTGCTACTAATACGCAGTTTCCTACTGTAATGTGTATAGAACAAGAAACAGTAACATAGTGGTCATAACTAATATTATTTCGTTACCTACTTAACTTGGAGCCTGCAGGGGAACTACTGCAGCATATAAGTTTTTCGGAAAGTAAGGTCCGATTTCTTATAAAACATAAACCATCACAGATTTTTTCAAAAAAAAAAATTTATTTTATTTCTTTCATGTTTCTCTATTTTTCTACATAATTTCCATATTTGTTTAAATATTTGTCATGACGTTCTACAAGTTTTTGTATGCGTGAGTCATAGACGTCTGCCGCCTGTGAGGATAACCAGTCTGTAACTGCTTCTTTCACCTCGTCATCTGTGGCGAAGCGCTTGCCTACCTAAAGGCGTTTGCCATTAGGTGGCGGTACTAGTGAAAATGACTCGGCTCAAAGTCTGGACTGTACGGTGGGTGGTCAATCTGTTCCCATCAAAATTATCTGATCAGATTTTGGGTGTAAATTGCAGAATGGGGTCGTGCATTGTCGTGCAGCAACAAAACTCCAGACGTCAGAAGGCCACGTCGCTTATTTCGTATTGCACGTCGAAGTTTAGTCAGGGTAGCGCAGTAAGCGGCTGCATTGATTGATGTCCTTTGCTGCAGCTACACGACTAACAAGACTCCATGTCTATCCCAAAACACGATTGCCATAACCTTGCGTGTTGAGATTGTCCGCTTGGCCTTGACTTTGACTGGCGATGTCGGGTGACGCCATTCAATTTAGTGACGTTTAGACTTTGTGGTCATGTGAGAAACCCACGTCTCGTCCCATGTAATAATCTTCTCTAAAAATTGATCACCTTCCTTATGATATCGGTCCATAAAATCAAGAGCACAAGCCATTCTTTTCATTTGGTGTTCCTCAGTAAGCAGCCTGGGAACCCAACGTGCACACAATTTCTGAAATTGCAAATTTTCAGAGACAATTTTCTGCAAATTGTCCTACCCACATTCGAAAATTCCAATGCTAAAGTTGAAATTAAGAATCGCCGGTCTTCACGAATCTTTTCGTCCACGGGTTTGACCAAATCTTCTGTGATCACTGATGGTCAGCCTGATCGCTGTTCATCATGGACATTTTCCCGTCCGTCCTTGAAAGATCCCCCCACTTACGCACTTTGCTGTCACTCATCGCATTGGGGCCATACACTTGACTTATCTGTTGATGAACTTCCGCTGCTGAAACGTTCCTTGCTGTCCAAAACCGAATCACTGACCGTATTTCACAGTCGGCGGGCTGATCAATTGTTTCAAACATTTTGATCTGACATTGTAAACAGCACACTGCAACAATACCAATGCACATGACGTAGTTTGACGAGCAAAGCATGTCAGGAGTCGATGCGCATGCGCGTTATAATTTAAGCGCGACATTAGATTAGCTACGGCGATTCGGACCTTACTTTCCGAATAACCCCTATATAAACCTATGAGCAGAGACTTTTTTCAAATTTTAATTTGAAATTGCTCAATTTAGCGTGAATAAACTTTATGAAAAAGGCTTGTGCTTGCTATCAGGGAAAGGGGAGGGCCTGTCTTTCACGTGCAGTATGAGGCGTGCTGAAGTAAAATAGAGCGCAGGATTGCGTTGAGAGGTTTTGGTTGATGCTTAACAACGTGATCTTCAGAGCCGTAATGCAAGTACGGGTAAAACGGAAATGCCCCGAGTTTTCAAACTAATCAATGGTACTTCCACCACATTTCCCACGTGCGAAAATCCGGGTGACTGCTAGTAATGGAACCTGATTCATCCTAGTGGAAGGAGATTAGTCTAACTACTACATTACCGCGACCCCGCAAGGGGCGCAGAGGTAACATGAAGATGAATCAGAAAGTAGAAAACTCCCTACACTCAACTGCCACCATCCTCTATAGCCGCAGTCTTTAATATGACTTTGGATCGAACCTGTAGCTTCAGAGGATAGGGATTATTTACTAAATACTACACTACTAGGTGTTTCCAGAACACAATACAGCTACATTTGAAATATATAGGGCATATATAATAAAATAATTGCTATATATATATATATATATATAGAGTGAGAGAGAGAGAGAGAGATAGCTGATGCAGAATATTTTAAAACTATTGGCAATTGTATAAGAGTTTATCGTACAAAATAGGAATATGTTAAAGAGAGCCCATGGAGTTTTAAAGACTATACGCTCCAGCTAGATCACGAAATGACTGTGAAGAAAAGAAGCACGAAAGCTATTAGTTGTGTGTTAGGGGAAGGTGGAGCTGTTTGAGCAGTGTGACTCATTGAGTGAAAACGAAAGTTTCTGGTACTGCGCGATGTTATGGTGTAATCAGGCCTTAGTTGAACGGCTTGCCTGATCACACCTTCAAACATTAAACCTGGAAAAGAGCGGGATTGCAACGCAACCATTTGGTCGTTGATCCTGGCGAAACAAGACAGTTGCAGAAATCCGCTCCACCGGTCACTGAGCGGGGCCGCAGAACCACGCGTTTTATATAGGCCGGCGTAATACCCGAAACAGCGTCTTTTGACCGGCGTCTGTCGTCTGTCGTCTTTCGTCTTTCATCTTTAGTCCTTTGGGCGACCCAACCAGTGAAGCAGACAAGGACATGGCACTCTTGAGAGTCTTGACCTGCGGCTGCTGGCCCAGGACATTATGGCCGTTGCTGGAGTTGAGGAACTCCTTGTTCATCTTGGAGAAGGCAGGGCTGGCAGGCACAACCATGTCAGCGCCCAACACCAGCGAGTGCTTCTTCTTCTTGCTGCTTCCGGCATCATGCTGCAGCAGCCTGGGCGTCACCACCATGCTCAGACTTGTAAATGATCATAACACAGTACTAGATACACCAACTACAAATATACACATGTACGTGTAATATGACTTCTATTTTGCTCAATGTAAATAGCTCGTTAGCAGCTCTACTTAACAGTCAAAAGCTATCTTGCTTTGTCTACCATTAAACTTTGGTAAGTTAACTGCTCTCCCCGTTACAACAATTATTATGTGCACTTATACAGAAAATACACGTGCTGTAAACTGAATACATGGTAGATCACCAACTAGCGGTGATGTCACCTCTCAACCAAAGTTCCTCCGGAGGTCGGCGCATGCAACGCCCACGTGAACACCAGTCCTGACGCCACGCGCAACAACCTCAACACCGCGCTCGCAGCCATCAGCACTACCGCTTAACCAACTCGCGAGTCGTACGTAAAATTATATACTGGTAACCAGCGGTTCACATATTTTACATACACCGCTCACACCGCACCCTGCAGGTACCTAACAGTAACACATAACCAGAATTTTACTTTCAATAGTTTATGATTGAAGAAAAAAAAATTTCGACTGCTAATAGTTAAAAATGTATTATCTATAATAAAAGTAAACAGTTAAACCAGTTTTAAGAAACGAAAGCAGTTGAACAAATGACATACTCCNATGTATTATCTATAATAAAAGTAAACAGTTAAACCAGTTTTAAGAAACGAAAGCAGTTGAACAAATGACATACTCCACTGCTTATGAATAAACATATATATATAAAGAAATTGTATGAGTATACAACATAAAATAGAGAAATCTCAATTATAATACTTCTTATCACTGTAATTTAAGATTTTTATAGAAAACGAAACATTTGTAAAATTCACCATATTCAATAGACATTATTATCTGATACCGAAACATATTTCTTGTCTAATAAGTAACATTTATTACTGTAACATTTTGGTTGTTATAAGTACGTATCCGTTCCATTTCCCTCTTATGTACTGAAACGTAGAAAAAAAAAAGCTGCGACGCTTATTTTTTTTTTGCATTTTTTACAATAATTAATTAAATCATATTCTACGTTTCGATACCATCCAATCAGTGTCCTAACCCAGTAACGGCACGTACCGCTTTAGTATGTAACAATTCCCTTAAAACATCACTGCTTTGTTAGTGATCTACCATGTATTCAGTTTAGAGCACGTGTATTTTCTGTATAAGTGCACATAATAATTGTTGTAATGGGGAGAGCAGTTAACTTACCAAATTTAAATTCTTTTCACTGTTAAATTTTTTTTCTATTTTCATTGTGGTAACGAGCCATGCCAAGTAGGGCTTAGAGACTCACGAACTCAAGAAAGGCTGACGCGTTCNGTAACGAGCCATGCCAAGTAGGGCTTAGAGACTCACGAACTCAAGAAAGGCTGACGCGTTCGCGAACCGCCTGCGGGGCGTCTGCCGCGCTCGCGTAGAAGACAATTAGCACACCCAGCGGAAATGCGAGTGCAGGGCGCGCAAGGCCACTGTCAACACACCGCCCAGCGTTTGATCAGCCCACCTTTCACCACTGCCTTTTGAGTTTGTCGCTGCTACGTACAAATAATAAGTTACACGAGTTGCGTACTTGAATTTACTTTCTTTTCGTTGGACTGGTTGCTCCTTCATTTTAACATTTGTTCCAACTGAGGCCATCATTTTAACGAAATACCCAACACATATCAATAGCAAAAGTCTTAATATGTCGTGTATAACAAGTATGATAACAATGTAAAATAATAACCCTAAGAACTATCGTCAATACAATTCTTAAAAAGTCATAAAACTGACCTAAATGTGGTTATAGGCAAAAATTGTGAACATTCATACGAAATGGTTTTCTAAATATGACAGAAATCTTTCAACATCTTAAAACAGTAGAAAAAAAGCATTTGATAATCAAACCATAGCATTTAATTAACTTGGCAGTGATTGTGTTAACATATAACAGAATGATACGTAATCGGTAACCAAAAGTAGAACTTTAGCTGGGATTCAGAAAAGAGTGAAGTAAATGTGTTTTTGCGTATAGTCGATCTTTCAGCACTTGATGTCCACACGGTAAAAAATTGTTGTCCGTTTTTAAACAATTATTTGGAGACAAGTGTTCCAATATTTCCTATAATTTTAAAATGAAAATACTTTATCATTATAAAACAATGTTTTATGCAACATAAAACAAACTTGAAGTATTACTTGATAAGATTCAACATTTGTTAGAATCATTCCAAATTAACGTTTCGTAAAATTTGCTCTAAATTATCCGTAGTATTGGCAACAGTGGGTTTGCGCCTTGTTTTCGGACGAGTTCATTCTCCACCGTGACTCTCGACGTGTTTCAATAATATTGACGTGTTTCAATAATATTGAAACACGCCGAGAGTCTTGCCGTATTATGGCAAGAAAAACTGAGTCGGTTAATTGGTAAAAAAATTAATGTCATTTTAAACAAATATGCTAATAAATTTTTTATACAATACTCCATGTAATTACGGACACGTTGATATTTTTTATAACATACTATCCGTAAATATAGCATAATTTGTCCGTGAATTCAATAACTTCTCCGAAAATTTGCGAGGTAAGTTTTTCTATGTTTCGTTCCTTTTCTTCAAAGAGACAAATAATTTTTTGCAATGCTTGTTATGCAGGGAAAATTAAAAAACGTAAATACTTAATTCTAGAGCAATATTTGAACATGGTTAAAAAAAGATGTCAAGCACGTGATTATTACTTCTAACAAATGATCTTCTCGTTTCAATTCAGCGTAAGCATACGTTATCCCTACAAATGTAACATACTCAACTTTCAAAGTTTCCAATAATTGTTTAATGTTGTAAGTGTTGCCAACTGTTAATGGCGAAAAAAGCTTCCAGTGGTCTCGGCACTGTTCGTTCCTGAAACCAATTTGTACAGGCAAAACTCAGAACTTCCGTTTCGTATTTACGCAGCTCACTTTCGTTTTTGGTCATCACGAATCTCATTTCCAATTATAAAATTGCCATTTCCATAAAAATTTCCGAGAATAATCAGAAATGTGTTACTGTTTTGAGTCCAGCTAACAAAGTTGGAGAGAACCATTATGGTGATAGTGGCATCTTTTCCGAGAATGTAACATTTTAAGGTGGGTACAAACTTGGGCAGTTTACTCCGAACGAACAGAGCAAGCCGAACAACTTGAACGAGCGCGAACAATTGTCCGTCGGAAAACGCCGAGCATTCTGACCGTTCGCAGGCGCTCGCCTCATTCTCGCCAATATCTCAGCGAACAGGACAAGCACGTCAGTGTCAGTATCGATTTTACGGTGGCAGCAGGTGCATTCTTTGTGATGTGTCAATTGAGTGAAAAGAGGAAAACCAGACACAGAAAAATGGGGTGAGGTGGCTGTATTGTAGTCAACAAAATATAGTGCTGTTGAAGGGTTTTGACGAAGGACATTTTAGAAACATAACGTTTCCTAGCAACTGAGGACTCACTTACAAGCTTACAGTACCTGATCAAGAACTCCAAACAATGTATTAGTGGTATCGTTATGGAAACCTGTGTGTCACTGAAGGAAGCACTCAAACATTACATTAAGGTAAGCATAATTTATATATATGATTCCTTCCGAGTCAGGACGGAATCATAGGTTTATCATGGTATTGTAATTTTATTGGTTAATGTTAGTACATTAACAATGTGATAGGTCCTACTTTCCTGTTTGACAAAATATAAATTACGTTTTTATCCTCCAAGTCCTTCCTATTGTGGACACACTTAGTTTCACGTCAACACAGCGTAATTAACAAATAGTAATGAATACAACAAATTATATCCTATGCCAATGGTTCTGCATGGTGTAGTTCTGCTAAGCAAATAAAAAATATGTCTTCAACTTCGTACTGCATTTAAAGGATTCGTAGCTACAACAGTACTAGTACAGTATTACTTAATTGTCATTAGCCCACAAAACGGCTTTCTCTGTGTTTCCTGCGCAGTGGCGGAAGCTACTGCATACGCCAATTCATGTGCCGCAGGAGTTGATGAGTAAACAGATAGTCGATGTTGTGTAGGCATATGCTGGTCTACTGGAAATGAGTTACGTGGGGGTAGTGTAGAATTTAATATGAAATTTATGACGTGGTGTTGCATGACGTGCAGGAGCGTAGCTCGAATTTTGAGAAAAATGTGAGTTAGAAAGTATAGGAAAACTGCATGATGGTACCATGTCGAAGTTACCCATGTCAGCTTGAAAGAAGATGTCATTGATTTTGTGTTGAACAACAGCCTTCATCCTCTTTGTGTATTCCGCTACCCTGCTGGCCGCATNATTGAGAAAAATGTGAGTTAGAAAGTATAGGAAAACTGCATGTCGAAGTTACCCATGTCGAAGTTACCCATGTCGAAGTTACCCATGTCAGCTTAAAAGAAGATGTCATTGATTTTGTGTTGAACAACAGCCTTCATCCTCTTTGTGTATTCCGCTACCCTGCTGGCCGCATGTTGGCAATACACAACACAGTCATTTGTATCTCGTTGCCAGTTATTTTTGCTGATTTTATTAAAATCAGCACATCCAAAATAATTACTTAAGCTGTACCAGCCATACATCAATAAAATATCGTATCAGCAAATGCTATGTAGAGCTTACAATTATGCTTAAAAATAATTGTCAGAACTTAAAAACTAATAAATTTTAACTTATACTGACTTAAATTAACAGGAAAACACAACGAAAAGACCTGCTGAACAGCAATAATAAGGTAATCAGCAAGTACAATTATTTACATATTTACAAAAGAGTGAATTTTATATCTAAAGTTTATTTACATTTTTACAATTGCGTGAACTTATAAACTAAATAATCTTACAACTATGTACACGTAGAAAAGGACTCTGGTGGAAACTATGTACATGCAATAAACCCATATATATATATACATTCCGACATGATATGTATATGAAGAGAGAAAAACGTTAACGGAAAATTATTTACACTAAGTACATATTTACAATAATGAAATTAGGAAGAAATTCTGAACATATATAGAGAAAATAAATTGACTGAAAAATGTAAGGTCATAAATAATGTTAATAATATTTATTATGAAAAAATATATAGAAATGTACATAAATTGTATACAAAAAGGTAGGAACAGAAAAGAGTTGACAAGGAAAGCTGAAAAGGAANAACAGCAATAATAAGGTAATCAGCAAGTACAATTATTTACATATTTACAAAAGAGTGAATTTGATATCTAAAGTTTATTTACATATTTACAATTGCGTGAACTTTTAAACTAAATAAAATTACAACTATGTACACGTAGAAAAGGAATCCGGTGGAAACTATGTACATGCAATAAACCCATATATATATATACATTCCGACATGATATGTATATGAAGAGAGAAAAACGTTAACGGAAAATTATTTACACTAAGTACATATTTACAATAATGAAATTAGGAAGAAATTCTGAACATATATAGAGAAAATAAATTGACTGAAAAATGTAAGGTCATAAATAATGTTAATAATATTTATTATGAAAAAATATATAGAAATGTACATAAATTGTATACAAAAAGGTAGGAACAGAAAAGAGTTGACAAGGAAAGCTGAAAAGGAAAGGCCGGAACACTGCATTTAAGAAAAGATCAGATCACTGAATATGGAAAAGGAAACTAAATGACCATAAACCGCACTCGAGGTGTACCTATGCGGTATCAGTCCCTCACTGCACACGCCCGAGGGAGTAGATCAGCAGGTGGCAAATCTCGTCGTTAGGATAGGTCAGGAGGCAGGAGAAAGTCGAGGAAGTCCAGTCTGCGGTGTGGATCCTGGATGCTGGGATCATAGGATGTGACATTGGAGATTACAGTGTTCGGGTGGTTCCTCGCCTTGCAGATGAACTTCTCGGAATGTCATCGGGTCAGGTGGACTGGTGGCTCGACATTGCCCAGGCAGTACAGGAGAGTCACAGGTGTGTGTCGTGGCCAGCTGAGGATAATGCGGGGACCCTCATTGTATGCAGATGAGAGAGGTATGTATGTGGATGGATGCACATATGCCCAGATGGCTTGTGTCTGTGTTTGGTGAAAAACTTGGCTGCAAATTTTTTGGGGTTTGGCAGGACACCCCAACACTGAAAGTATAAGGAAATGGTGTGAAACGAGCTTTGAACTTTTGCCGTCAGAATCTGCGCATCTTCAACGGAAATGAGAACGGTGGTATCGTCGGCGTATTGCAACACGGGGATTGGGTAATATCGGCTACGTAAATGGAGAACAGTGTGGGGCTCAGCAAAGCACCTTGAGGCACTCCAGTGTAAATATAAAAGTTTCTGGACAGTGAATCAGATACTCGGACACAGATGGTTCGGTTTGGTACAAAGCTGTGAATGATGGAGACGAGTCGTTCAGGATTGTTATGGTGATGGTGTTTATGAAGGAGTGCTTCGTGGTGAACGGAATCAAGTGATTTGGCTAAGTCCAGTAAAATGAAAACTGAGTGCTTAATTTAATACTGCTGTGTATTTTTCGATGGCCAGAGCGACGGCATGAAGTACTGAGCGATTTTTACGAAAACCAAATTGTGTATATGGAAGTATGTAGAGTTGATCTATGAAGTAAGTCAGGCCAGGATGATGAGTTCTGCAATTTTGGAGAGGACTGTTAATAGTGCAATTGGTAGGTGGGAAGTGATTANAGTCAGGCCAGGATGATGAGTTCTGCAATTTTGGAGAGGACTGTTAATAGTGCAATTGGTAGGTGGGAAGTGATTAGTTCAGGTGTGGCGCAATGTTTCGGTATTGGAACGACGATTCCGTATTTCCAACTGGAAGGATAGTGACAGTTGAGAAGGATGGCATTGATGATATTGGTGAGATTAATTATCGCTTTCCTCGGGAAGTTACCTGTGCCTTGTGCCACTGAGTACCTGATTCTTGTGATGGCTTTGTTAACTTCTTGGGGAGATGTTAGGAATTTGCCATCAACTGGTGGTAGAGGAGAACATTTGAATGAAAGCGATGAGAGTACGCGGCCAATGTGACTGGGAGGTGGGATGGAAGAGTGAAAAGTGGTGGCAAAGTGCATAGCTAATGTTTTGACTTTGTCAGTTGGGGACTCGAGAGTGGTTCCAGCCTGCACAAGCGGAGGAATGAGTCTCGGCATGCCACGAAATTTGCGGACGAATTGAAAGGCCATGTTGTCATGAAGTGAGATTGACTGGAATATCTGTTGGTGTTGGTGTACAAACCATGTGGAGATTTCCTACTTGACAGTGTGGGGAAGTGAGTGGTAAATGTCCAAATCGTCGGGATGTCGGTTTCTCGGCCAATGACATCGGCATGGTAACATTGGCGAATAAACATGCGAAGTGAGTGAGGACATGGGTTTGCCAGGTCGACATAAGCAGCAACGTNGCATGGTAACATTGGCGAATAAACATGCGAAGTGAGTGAGGACATGGGTTTGCCAGGTCGACATAAGCAGCAACGATGAATCGATGAGCCTGCTGAAGTGAGTATATAGTGAATAAAGGTTTATACTGCTGCATCCAGGTCCTCTGGGGTTCTAGGAATATTGCTGAGGTAAATTTTGCTGTCCAATGTAGATTTGTAGAGTTTCCAATCAGC
This sequence comes from Clitarchus hookeri, assembly GCA_002778355.1. Taxonomy (NCBI): domain Eukaryota; kingdom Metazoa; phylum Arthropoda; class Insecta; order Phasmatodea; family Phasmatidae; genus Clitarchus; species Clitarchus hookeri. The sequence goes on from NQII01002176.1 coordinate 334,798, forward strand.
TCTCTGAAAGTAGAATTGAGTGAATGTGGGAAGGATATGTCTTTGGAGAAAGCTGAGATGTGCTGCTACCGGTAGGTGATCAGAATCGAGGTGGGTCAGTGGCCGGATTAGGACAGTTGAATGGTAGGATATGTGAGGAAGAAGTCTATGATAGAAGGTAGAAAAGCATAGCGAGGTGACATGTAATTTAGCAAGGTGGGATCTGAGATCTGGAGATTAGCATTTCTTGCAAAAGCTAGAAATCCTCTACCTCGAAAGGTGGGAGTGTGACAGCCCCAGTTGGTGTGTCAGCTGTTAAAGTCACCTGCTAAGATTAGGATACTGTCTAGTTCGGCCAGTTGCTTAATTTCTGATATAGGAAAAGGACGATATGAATGTATAAAGACAATGAAGAAAGTGATTTCTGGGTGAAAACTGGTGACCAATACAGGTAGGGCCTTAAGACTTTTGAGAGGTGTGCTAGATTTGGGGTGTTGATATGTACCATCAGAGATTAGGATTGCGATGTATGCATGAGGTGCATTGATCCTATCGAAGTGGTAGCACATGTAGCCAGGGATGTGAAATTTGTGTTGAGTTTTAAGCCATGTTTCCACGATGCCGAAGATGAAGGGTTTGTAGGTGTTTTAAGATGAAGCTGATTTCGAAGAAGTAGTGGTTGACCGACCTGGTATTCCATATGATTATGAGAGTCATTATGAAGGTTGTAATATAGGCGTGTCTGAAGTTGTTTAAATGAAGGATTCGCAAGCATTGAAGATGGTGGAGATCCCGAGAAGAAGTCCATTAGAGTTTTGACAGTGTTAAATTTCTAGAAGATTACATTAAGCTTGTTGATGATGGATCATATGACAAAGTGGTGGAACAAGGAGAGGGTATCTTTGAGGGAATCCATGATGTATTGGTCTGATGTTTCTGAGTGTTAATGATAATTTTGGGAGGTGTGGATGCCAGAGATGGCAGAAGTGAAAGATTTCCTTTGATGCGAAATTATTGGTGAAGGATGGGTTTCAGTTTTTTCTGGTTTACAGGTTATTGGGGTGACCTGGAGTCTTTTTGTCCCGAATTTCCAAGTATTGGAGATGTTTAAGACAAGCCAAGTAGCTGGCAGGATTTTATCTGGTTCTGCAGAGGCAACAGGTGGGTTTTTCACCATGTGGANTTTAAGACAAGCCAAGTAGCTGGCAGGATTTTATCTGGTTCTGCAGAGGCAACAGGTGGGTTTTTCACCATGTGGACTGGGCCACTGGTCTGATGAATGACCCTCATCGCATCTGATGCATCGGACAGCCTCGTTTCAATTATGAGAAGTGTGGCCAAAAATTTTGTCAACGAAAGTATTGTATGATTTTGCACCACCACTGTAAGGTTCAGGTTTAACGCCTATACCACCTATGTTGGTGATTTTGAGTGCCTGGTGGAGCTGGCTTGTTCCCTCCAGGACCACCAGGAAAAGATGGAAGGGCTCAGGAAATTCTCCCTTGCTCGCCATGCGAAGGACCTTGCTGTGACGGATGCCGAGTTCTTCGGAATGTTGAAAGTGGGTGTGTCTATGTGTAAATTTCAAAGGATGATTCGGAAATTTCTATCCTCTGGTTATGTCCATGTGTGAAATGGTATGTTTTGTGATCGGAGGAGTTAACGAATTTTTGCATGGACTTTTTGCAGCCTTTCTGGAATGTGGAAGTGTTGTTGCTAGTGTGTGGCCTTGAGGTTCATCTGGAATTCAGATTTGATAAGTGCCATCTGTTTGATGGCATTGGTTGAAAGACCTGTCTTGCATACGATGAGAGGTCGTTTCCTGGGTCGTGATTGNGTGCCATCTGTTTGATGGCATTGGTTGAAAGACCTGTCTTGCATACGATGAGAGGTCGTTTCCTGGGTCGTGATTGAGATTTGTTGTGGGGTGATTGGTTGTTGGTTAAAAAACTTTATTATTTAGTAGTTTCAGTTGTGACAGAAGTTGATGAATAAGAGATTACAGGAGGTTTATGACGAGAGACTTTGGTTGAAGTTGTGGAGAGTCGGACTTTGTGGGTTGTGTTGGAGTGTTGTACACCTTCGTCTTCGGTGCTGGAGACTGGTAGCTGATAATCGGGAAGAGTGCGGTTTCGATGTGGCAACGAAGATTGTCGTTGTTTGGGTGCTGGCATGTTTGTGGATGTGATTTTCTATTAGGATCTGCAGTTAGTGACAGTAGTTCACTCTTCCTGGTCTTCACTCTATTCGAGTGCGATATTGGTTGCTGTGGCAGGTATATTGCCAAGTCAGCTCTCTGAAACCTCGATGTTGTCGGCAATGGTCGGAGCAGGTGGTTGGAGTGGAAGGATGGTGGTGATGACCTGTATGCTGGCGGTAGTAATATGCTGTTGACTGGAGGAATGTGAGAAAGTGTTTGGAACAGAAGCAGTAGGTGTTGTGTTTTGTTGGGTTTAGCGAGTCGGGAATTCAGAAAGAGGTGAGTTTGTTCGGTTTTGCATGAAAAAAGTTTGTAATCACTCCTTCCATCGGAACATTGTGACCTGCGGCAACGAGTAGTTGTGGTAAAATATTCCCTTCAATGTGACGTTTTAAGGTGGTGGGACATAATAAATTCCTAAAGTAGAGCATGATATTCAGTTGAAGAAGGAATAGTAGCAGATGTTGAAGCACTGGGACTGGGTAAAATGTTGACTCCTGAAATTGGTGTGAGACCATGTGATGGCAGACCATGTGGCGAGATGATGGTGTTTTCTTTGATTTGGAGTTTGGGATCGGTTGCCAGCATGTTGCTGATTGGGCTGGAATAGTGGAAGAGAGTGCGATGAGCATCAAGCCAAAATTGGTTGAGAATAGGTGGATGTTGTGATGGTGGTGATCGTGAGTGCCAAAATACTGGAAGAAGTTGATATGATTGAGTTGAATTGTTGGTATATTTTCTGAACTGTCTAATGCAGGGGAGACCTTTCCGAGTCATCGGATGAAGGATTGCAGTCAGAATATTCTGTGACATTTTTGTTTTTGTTCTTTAATTTCGGTTTCGGGGACCTCAAATATGGCATGGGTCATGTCCAACTACTGCCATTTGTGGGAGGTGTTTTATAAAGTTGTATGAAAATGAGCTTGATTGTGGTGGAACATCATATAAGGTATGTAATTTTTTATTGCCAGTATGGATTCGTGATGTGAATGTGGTAAGGTGAATTTTGAATGAACTCGGTGTAAAGAATTACTAATTGTCGTATAATAGATCTATGAAAAAGCACATACATATTTAGATATTCATATTTACAGCTTGAACCTAGTTGCAAAATCGTCTTCAATATTCAGTGTTGTGTTAAGCGGTAAATATACATATTATCAAATTGTTTCCATGAATACCCTCTTGTGTGCCAACATCATACTTTCATTGGCACAGCAGTACCTTTTACCTAATAAAAAATTTACTAATTTGCCGCATGAATTGTAACAAAATGTGCGTATTTAAATTGTGAGCCTGTTGTGAATAAACCGTAGTTTTGCCAATGAAAGTTAATTAGCAGCACAAGAGAATGTTTTGTGTGTGCGTGCGTGGGTGTGCATGTACATATGCATTAGTATGTCGTATATTGTTCAGCCCTTTGGCAGCAACGTCATTAAAAGGAAATTTATCGCTTTCAGGCTACGATCACACATTAAAGCAGGACAGAAAAGTAACGTAGTAGCAATTTAGATGATTGTATACTGCAATGTGGAAAGTTTAGTTAAAACATATTACAAAGTTTCATGGGTATTGCCCACAAAACTAAAATTTTTTTATTGCTGAAATTTTGAAAAAGTGTGTTTCCTTAAAAATAAAAAGGTATATTTATTATTATGGCCTACCACAATACAACATTTTCGCCAAATTTTGTAAGAATAGGTTGATCGTTTCCCGAGATACGAGATAAGATTATACATTTTTATTGGTAGGGCTATCTTCCAAAATGGCAGAGAAATGAGGTTCTGCACAGACAAATTTGGTGGTTGTAATAGGTACTGCCATCACAGAAAGTTATGTTGACATTTGTTTCGTTAGTGAAATATATTGTGCTAAAATATTTATGAAGCTATTATTTTGAAAATAAGTGCCTGACATACATAAAACATACCAGTTTACACCACCTGCTGCACTACTCTTAATTAACCAAATTTGGAAGGAAACTGTCAATTGTTTCCCGAGACATGACAGAAAAATTTATTTTCTCGCATGATGCTATCTTACAACATAGAAGACAAAATATGCTCGAAGTACATACAATTGATTGTTGTAATATCTACTGCCAGCATACCACGTTAAGAGTGATTGATTACACAGTTTGGACGATATAGCATTCTAAGCTAAAATGGCTATATGGTAGCCATTTTGAAAATATGTGTCTGATATGCTTAAAACATACAACTTGACATCATATGCCTCAGTACTCCTTGTTTGACAACTTTGATAGGAATTGGTAAATTCTTTCCCGATTAATGAATAACTTATATTATTCGTATGGTGTTATCTTCCAAAATTTAAAACAAAGTGGTTATTTATTGGTATGTATGTTGCTTGTAAAAGTTACTTTTAGTATACAAAATTTGGTCGAAATTGGTTCGATGGTATGGCAGATAAACTGATTTATCTTAAAATACTTTAATGGTCGACATTTTGTATTAAGTCACTGATCAAGTTCAATAACTAACGTTCACATGGCCTACCATAGTAATACCTACATGCCAAATTGGGTAAGAATTGGTAAATAAATTTTTGAGAAATATTGAAAAATATTTTTTTTTAAATTGGTGCTATTTTTGTAAATGGCAAACTTACAACAATGTCCATTACAAAATTTAATGCTTACACAATTATATGCCAGTATACGAAATTTGGTTATCATCGGTACAAGGGTTCCCGAGTTATGACAAATCACCCAAATTATTAAAATGGCCGTAATTTAGAAAGTAAGTCCCCAACGTGGTCGAAAACTATAAAAGTTAGGTGTATTTCCTAAGTTTATGTGAACCAAGTTTAGTGAAAGTCGGTTGCAGCGTTCAAAAATTGAAAAGGGGGGACACACACCCGCACACACACTTAGAGACACACACATTCACACGCATAGGCAGACATGTATTTACAAACAGTCAAGTCCAACTCCCCTCACCACATCACCAAATAATTGTCTTGATAAGTACATTTTTGGCCGCATATCATGTTCCCAGTCCGCACATGGCCAGTCATTTGCATAAAAACAGGCACACTTAACATATTTGCCACGTGTGGTGGTAGCAGTAGTGAACATAAGGGTTTTTGGGACAGGGTTCTTCAGGGACAGGAACTAGTAGCCATCCACCATCTTAGTTAATGTCACAAGTGCGACCAGCGGCCGGCGGCCTGGGACGTCCATGTTATTGACAAATTAGCCTGTTTCACTCCGAAAATCACTTCCGAAATTAATTGTTTGGCCCACAAATCACTTTTTCACCATATAATTTTAAAAAAAACAAAGAATAGGAAAAATGAGGAAATGCGGGTTTGAAGTTCCTCGAAGCAAGAGCCGCAAAATACTCAGTCGAGCAAGAGGATTCGAGGCTTTTAGCGGAATGAGCCACTTAATACTCAGAGCAGAAGGGTAGGATTCGAGACTCCGAGTCAGGTCAAGCGTACCAGGGAGGATCAACGGACCTGGCCCTCCTTCATCGACCTGCATCCTACACTAACCATATCTACATCATGTTACCTTCACG
>NQII01002176.1:340532-379483 GCA_002778355.1 Clitarchus hookeri
AACAAAACCCACTATAAAAATAGAGATAAATCAAAAACGTCTCAAAAGAAATCTAAAAAATCGAAGAACATATAATGCCAAACTCAAACTCAACCCATTATCCTCACCACACACCTTCTTTACACCACCTCCTCCCAATCATAGAAAATCGAGAAAAATCGCAAAAAAACTAAATAAACGTTTAGGAACATATTACAGTACTGACTCCTACAACCAAGTGGGATGCCGATGGCATTGACCTTAACCCCAATTACCTTAAAAACAAATAATTTAGCAAAAATTAAAAAATCCCAAAAATGTGTGAAAATTAACTAACATATTACATTACTGACTTCAACCCCCATGTTGAAGTTGGCGAACATAAACTTAACACAAATGACATTGAAATTGGAATATCAATAAAATATAGCAAAAAATCTACAAAAATTTTAAAACTATTGAATAAAAAAATTACACACCTAAAACGAAAATCCAAGTTGGATGTTCGTGACCCTAAATTTTATTCTTGTACAAATGGCAGTGCACAGCCACTCCCTTATACACCGATCAGCAGACGTCTTAACCCCCACCTCTTTATTTAATTTGATATATAGCCGGTCAATCTTACGACGCGCAAAGCACATATGCCACCTCCCTCACCTCCGCCCTCATCATCCTCAAAACCCGACAACACCACTCTCGTCGCTCCACTTCCCTAGTCATTTACTTGCCATAGCTCAGACACCATCAACCTTTAAGCATGTCTCCAGCCATTCAATCAATTATCCCCTCACCCCTCTATATCTCTCCAACAATAGCTCGCAATAGCTCGTCCCCTCGCCAACCTCACCACCCTCGCCATCAACCAACCACACGATTCTCCATCTCTCTCCCTTTCTCTAAACGAAACCCCAACCGGTTCTTGAAGAGACGTAACTCTACCCAACACTGGCTGTTGCCAAGACCAATTCCTGCAAAAATTAGTAGAACAGTGGTCAAGACAAACCCACTATACCACCCAGATATACAAACAGACGATGACAACCAATCTCGAAAAAGTCGACTAATACAAATANGACAAACCCACTATACCACCCAGATATACAAACAGACGATGACAACCAATCTCGAAAAAGTCGACTAATACAAATAACCAGGCCAACTAACCAGTTGCGAAACAATCCTCAAGAATATTCTCCAGTTTATTCGTTCACCTTATAGAACTCAGNACCAGGCCAACTAACCAGTTGCGAAACAATCCTCAAAAATATTATCCAGTTTATTCGTTCACCTTATAGAACTCAGGCGATTATTTAATCGACCCGAGCAAGTCATAATACTACAAACACTACCATGGCTCCACCTCCTGCACATACTCGCATAAATTTGATCTAAAACAGACTCTTGCAATCGATTGTATACACAAATATTTTTTTAGAGAAGCAGAATGGTTGGAATATGAAATAAAAAATATTAGTATGTATGCATAAATCTAATTTATTTATTTATTTAATACATTCTCTATCTCTAAATATCTCATGCATTCGATGTTTACATTTCTCATAGATGTACAGATTATAGATAGAAAAGAAAAGTCTCATCTGATATAACACCAATACTTCAGTTCACTAATAATACAATATACCTCGTAAATGTGAAATAAATCTTCATCTTGTAGCAAAGCTATCAAATGTCTGAGTCTATCAACAAGTTCATTCGGGTCTTCGGTAAACATGTTATTCGTATTCTCAGCATCTTCTGCCTTCTCCATTCATCTTCTGCCTTCGCTCGTTGGAGCAAATGAACGAGCGTTTTTTATACCTTCTTCACACCACTTGTCGAAGGAAATTCGTTGGTGAATAGTGTGGGAATGTCGAGACAATCATCATTCTTCTGATCAGATACTTCATCAACATAGTCGNAAATTCGTTGGTGAATAGTGTGGGAATGTCGAGACAATCATCATTCTTCTGATCAGATACTTCATCAACATAGTCGCCACAGACATTATTATCAATGCTGTCTTCATGATCGTCTTAACCTTGTGTTTCGTCCTCAATATCAAGTATACTTTTCGTTGTAGGAGTTCCGTAGTTATCATCAGTATTTAGAGTCGACGACCGTTTATTTTGAAGTTCGTCGACTTCACGCGGAGCAAGAGGGAACATTTGCGAAGCAGGAGGGATCAATTGCGGAACAAGAGAGGACATTTGTGGAGAAGGAGGCGACATTTGCGGAGCAGAAGGGGTCATTTGCGGAACAGGAGGGGTCATTTTGGGGCATTTAAGGGGTCATTTGCAGAACATTAGAGGTAATTTGTGGAGCCGAAGGTGTCATTTGCAGTCTAGGAGGGGTCATTAGGGGTTATTCACACAGCCGGATGGGTCATTTGCGGAGTATGAGTACAAGCTGAGCAATGAACTTGCCTGGAAGAAACTGTTGAAGATATAACTGCATGGTTATTCGATCAAGGATATAGAGAACATGTTTGGTTGAATGGATGCATAAAAAAACTTACATCATACTGATGTATTATGTTGTGAAATATATATAGAGCTGTAGCTAGGAAAAGTAGATACACATGTCGCTTCTGTAGAAAGAAAGTCAGATTTGTCATGAATATGTTGAAAGTCAATGATTGTAAGAAATTTACTAGACCTATCTCTATGGATATGCCTTTTCCCACTGATGGAAAATTACATGAAAAACAGTGTTGCTAGGGTGGAAAGATCTTCAGCAAAAGCTGCCATACTCGGCGACATGAGAGAATCACCTGTAGAAAATAAAATCTCCTTTTTGAGCGATGAAGAACTACGAAATTGGTACCAAGCAATTTATACATGCGATATATTGAAGGAACACATCGAGAACTGCAAGAGTTCATCTACTGGAAACCAGCAAGTTATGTCGTCAACACCCCATGCTGCATCGGTGGGTACAAATTGGTCAGGCGATAATGATGAAACAGTTAATGCTACAGACGGACTGTGTGCAGTAGAGTTGGTTTGTTTGTAATGTACACTTGCAAAACTTTCGCTTGAAGTCGACGAACTTCAAAATAAACGGTCGTCGGCTCTAAATACTGATGATAACTACGCGACTCCTACAACGAAAAGTATACTTGATATTGAGGACGAAACAGGAGGTGAAGATCATGAATACAGCATTGATGATAATGACTACGATGATGTTGTTGATGAATTATCTGATCAGAAGGATGATGATTTTCTCTCCGTTACCACACATTTCACCAACGAGTTTCCTTCAACAAGTGTTGTGAAGAAGGCATAATGCGTCAATAACACTCGTACATTTGCTCAAACGAGTGAAATGGAGAAGGCAGAAGACGCTGAGATTACTGACTACGTGATCACCGAAGATCCGAATGAATTTGATAAGGCTCAGATATTTGATTGCTTTGCAACAAGATGGAGATTTCTTACACATAACTAGTTATAGTCTATCATTAGTTAACATACGGGTCTGTGTTACACCAAAAAATATATAAGAATTATAATAATGTAATTTATGAAATAATTAGAAAGATGAAATATATGTAATGAGAAAATTAATTAAATTTATATACACATCTTAATCTGAGTTTCATTTCTTATTCATACCATTCTGTTTCACTGAAAGACTTACTAATTCAGTGGTATGTACAATCGAATCAGATAGTTTGTTTTAATAAAATGTATGCGAGAGTTTGCAGAAGAGTAGGGTGCATGGTAGGTTTTGAAGTATTATGCCTTACTCGGGTGGATTACAATTCGGCGGAGTTCTATAAGACGAAAGAATGAATTGGAAAATATTTTTGAGGAATTATTTTGCAACTGGTTAGTTGTACTGCTAATTCTTATTAGTCGACTTTTTCGAGATTGGTTATCATCGACTTTTGGTATAGCTGGGTGGTATGGTAGGTTGTTCTTTAACTCGGTTCTAGTCATTTCTGCAAGAATTGGTCTTGGCAAGAGCCAGTATTGGGGAGAGTTACTTCTCTTCAGGAACCAGTAAGTATTTCGTTTGGAGAAAGGGAGAGTGATGGAGAATGGTGCGGTTGGTTGATGGCGAGGGTGGTTGGCGAGGGGACGAGCTATTGCGAGCTATTGTTGGTGGATTTGGTTAGGGTGGTGCGGGGAGTCGGTTAAATGGATGGTAACATGTTGAAATGTTGATGGTGGTAAGTAAATGGCGAGGAAAATGGAGTGATGATGGGTGTGTTGTCCGAGTTTATTGACATATAGTCAATAATTCGCTTTGGGGTCGTAAGATTGATAGGCCATATAGCCTATGATATATATGGGTGCTGATTCAGACGTCTGTAGACCGTCATACCAGGGAGTGGCTGTGATCCGCCATTTTTGCGAGAATAGTACTTTTAGGGTCAGACACATCCACCTTCGTTTTTTGTTGTAGGTATGTGATATTTTAATTTATGGTTTTTTCGTTTTTTTTAATTTTTCTTGATTTTTTGTTGATTTTCTGAGTTCAAGGTCATTTGGGTTAAGTTTATGCTCGTCAATATTCAACATGGTTGTTGGAGTAAGTAACGTTTTATGTTCGTTAATTTTTACTAGTATTTCTTCGATGTTTTACAATTTTTTCTCAATATTTAGATTTTAAATTTAATGAGAACAAGGTTAATGTCGTTAACATTCAACACGGGGTCGGAGTCAGTAACATCAAATGTTCGTCGATTTTTATAAATTTTTTCGATCTTTTACAATTTTATCTTAATTAGTTATTTTTCTTGGTCATTCGGGTTAGGGTCAAGGCCATCGACATCCAACATGGGTGTCGGAGTCAGTGATGTTATATTTTCATAAACGTTTGTTAGTACATTTCTTTTTTTTACAATTTTTTCTTAATTTCTCGTGTTTAAGATCATTGGGTCAAAGTCAAGGTCATCAACATATAACATGGGTGTCGGAGTCAGTGATGTAATATGTTCCTAAACATTTATTAGATTTTTTTTTTTGCAGTTTTCCTTGATTTTTTTTTACAATTGGATGGAGATAGAGGTTGGATAGGGGATAGGTGAGGTTGGTGTGATAAAATTCAGGTTTACGTATGATTCTGGATTTTAAGAATTTTTTTCGACGGGAAGGGGGTGAGGCGGGGGTAGTGGGATGAGTATGTGGATAATGTTGATGTTCCTCGATTTTTTAGAATTACTTTTTGATTATTTGCGATTTTTCTCGATTTTCAGTCTACTTTCCGAAGGGAAGAATGGCTTATGAGATCATTTCGCTGCCTGTGTGTGTATGTGTGTGTCTATGTGTGTGTCCCCTCCCCCGCCTCAACACATCCTTTAAATTTTTGAACGCGTGAATTTAATTTTACCAAAAAAAGTACACGTATAGTGCTTAGTAAGGACATCTGACTTTTATAGTTTCCGACCACGAAGGGCAGTTACTTTCAAAATGGCGGTATTTTAAAATTTATGGCTATATGTAATATCTCGGAAACCGTTCAACCGATTTCCATCAAATTTTTCACACATGAAGCGTTATTGTAGGCCATGTAAACTTAAGTGATTTAGTGCCTCAGACGTTTATTTTTAAAATGATGAACGTGTAAATATTTTAGGTTAGCGAAGCCTATCATTCAAAACATTAGATTGATTACATCCGAAGTTGATGCACCGAATTGTACCTGCGTGATGCAGTTAAAAGTTAGCTTCATTTTACGACTTTTTCTGAATTCGAATCCCGTGTAAGTCACTCGGATATTTTTTAATTGTCATTGTACTCTTTCACATGTTTCTGGTTTCATCTCTAATGATATTGTAGACAATAAGACGTCAACGTCTACCTATCATCTTAGCTTTCAAGAACTTTACTAATATTTATTTGCTCTCATGTTGAGGAAAGTAAACTCATTAGTTATATGTTATTCTTGTTATTTGATTAAGGGGGTGGGGGGGGGGTTATGTGAGGGTGGTGGGATGAGTTTGATTTAACATTATATGTTTCTCGATTATTTGAGAATTGTTTTCATTTTCGAGCGAACGAATGCTCAAGTGCGTACCCACCTTTACGTTCACGTATGTCCATGTGAAACAAGCAGGTGTAGAGAGATGTCATCATCCAACAGTACAACAGGCTTTCCGGAGGTCGCAAAAAAGGTGCCCATTTGCGTTTTCCATGGCAACGACAGTACACATCGAGCTGCTCGGGTGAACAACTTCAAGGCCATAGAGGACTTCGCGCGTCTGGACTGTCTGTGCATGTCCTCTACCTCGAATGCCTGGTACTCACTAGGGAATTATATATCTACAGAACTGCTAGATAATTCTGTTTGCGGCCCATTTGACTTCATGGTTCGCTATCCAAGACATCCAAACAACATTGCGAGGAATGCAACTAACATTACCCAGCGTCGGTTGTGTTGCACAGGTCGTGACAATCGTCTGTCTCTTATGTTTTTGCCGGACGGATTTTCGAGTGCAAGGTGACCAAAAATCTGTTGTGTGTGTCTTCCGATCCACAGATGAACTAAACACATACAGTTTGTTGCCCGTCATGTCAGCGTAAATGCACTGAATTACATTGTCATTAATTTTTAGACTAACAGCTGCGTAGCCCCCTTCTAGCCCTCGTGCACTAGTGTAAAAGTCATATATGATCGCCGAAGCAATTTCCGGTCACCGCGAAATTTCAATCCGCCAGAAGCAGCTGTGATGGGCCAGTTCGTTGATGTGTCGTGAGGAGAGTCAAATAAGCGCATCCTTTCAACCATTTTAAACTAAGCCTAAATTATCCTTGGAAGTTAAGGTGGATTACAGAGTCCAGCACGATGTGGCAGGTATCCGTGCTAGACAAGCTCCACTTACCCCACAGTAGTGAATAGTGAACTGGCCAATCACAGCAGCCTCGTTCACAAGTTCACTGCAGATTTATAGGTCACCTCCCGACCAGCAATAACGAAACGTTATTGTTCTTTACACCCACTAATCAGTCTGGTGACCCAGACAAGCAGTNCACCTCCCGACCAGCAATAACGAAACGTTATTGTTCTTTACACCCACTAATCAGTCTGGTGACCCAGACAAGCAGTGGAAACGCCGGTACTTCCCAAATGGTGATTAAACGAACGAGAATAATGTACCAATACCACACTAAATAAATACTACCTGTCGAAACTCTTACAAAAATAGAATTAATGACGCGTATAACACGCCTCTCAAATGTGGGTGGTGGAAACTATCGAACGTTACTAATATGTGCATGAACGTGAAATGTTTCGTATCAGCTGAAAGCACACTCCGGTATTTTTAAATTNATCGAACGTTACTAATATGTGCATGAACGTGAAATGTTTCGTATCAGCTGAAAGCACACTCCGGTATTTTTAAATATACTATTCTTTACGGAAACTCTGCCCGACACTTCAAGCAAGTATAATGTGTCCTAAATTCTCATCAATGTTATCAATCTTGAAATAGTTTTGAAACAGGTCTAAACTGACTGTAATTTTGGTNTGTGTCCTAAATTCTCATCAATGTTATCAATCTTGAAATAGTTTTGAAACAGGTCTAAACTGACTGTAATTTTGGTAGGTACTTATCAAACAAGACAGTTCGCACTTCTTTTAAATAAGTAATATTTGGAGCTGTTACTATAGAATTCTATGTCAAAATGAACCACTATGGAATATATTATTCTACAATACTTCGTGTGTCGACTACAGGAAACGTAACATTGAGCATATTGTTTTGTTAATTTTGATATGGGGAAAGTGTGTAAATAAACCCTCTGTGAAAACAAATCATCCTGTTCAATTGAAACGTCTCGATATTATGAGGATATTCATCACTTTTGTTGTTGGTTCGTGTTTAATATAGTACTTTTGAAATCTTTATTTTATTTAACAGTTATTGACCGTATTTGCACGAATTTTAATTTATACGCTGACTGAAATAATAAAGTTACCACCTATGTAGAGAAATTAGTTCTGTGCCTTTACATCGTATTAAAATTTTGACTTTCAAATCCATGCACAATTNTACCACCTATGTAGAGAAATTAGTTCTGTGCCTTTACATCGTATTAAAATTTTGACTTTCAAATCCATGCACAATAAAATTATTTATTAAACTCATTATTTCTTTTTCTGATGCAAATAAGAGTAAGAAGTATATCGATAGCCCATATACGTTCCCAACAATTTCACAGTTACACTAGATAGGCACATGAATAAGGTCACCGGGCCGTGGCAGTGACAACATACTTACTTTGAAAGGATTTTAAAGGGGCGGAAGTACAGATACTAAGCTGGGCTTTCAAAACTATTCAATTAACCGCCGATAACCTACAGTCACAAGNAAAGGGGCGGAAGTACAGATACTAAGCTGGGCTTTCAAAACTATTCAATTAACCGCCGATAACCTACAGTCACAAGTGCGCTGTGTGCAAAAGAGAAAAGCGCTCAAAATGTGAGTTGGAAGTCACCGTCTTTACACACGTGGAAACTTACCGTTCTTACCTTTACAGTTACACGTGCTCTTGCATTCCGCCACATANGTCACCGTCTTTACACACGTGGAAACTTACCGTTCTTACCTTTACAGTTACACGTGCTCTTGCATTCCGCCACATATCCATTCAAATCTCATTCAACCTCTATCGGCCCTAAAGACCAAGGTTATTACCACTTTTACAACCTATCTCCTTGACATATATTATTCTCTGCACTCCTCTCTGCTCCAGATCTAAAACTGGTTCATCTACATGATCACAGTATTTTCTTAACAAACGTATGATGTACTCGAGCTCCAGCAAGTGATGCTGTAGTTACAGTCACGCAAACGAAAACCGCGTTAAATACAACGCTTTCATACTTAATTCCGTAGACGGGACTGGCCTATATTTTGAATACTAGTTTTGTAAGTGTGCACCAATGACATGTAATTTCTGAAAGAAAGAAACACTTGCTGGTGTTGCTTCCTTTGGTCATTTTGCTGATTGGTTATTTTTGCGAATTTAGTTTTCGCATCGTAAGACTGATAAACACTACATATTTATTTTACCCCATTGCATTGTAATTCGTCTATTATTTTATNATTTTCATCCACGTATGGAATCACGAACGAAATTCGGTACAGAAATGGAACTCTTTGACGCAATTAAGCACTTCACGCATAAGTTGACAATAAATTTCATTTAAAAAATGTCAACAATCCTGGTATTTTGTTTTGTACGGTATAAATATAAATAATAGTGCTTTAAGTGCAAGATTATATTTTTTTTCCTCGATGTCCGACACCAATGTTATCAACGTTGGACGAAGTCTGTCAATAATCGCTATTATCACCATTGTGTGACAAAAAAGACAGTCTCCTAACTCCTATAATTTAAGTTCTCTGTTCAAAATAAAATGGCAATATTTTCCTTCCCTGCAAGTGTAACAATCAGCAAATGCCTCCATGCTGAAAAAGACCTAATTTCAAGTCATAATTTTAAGACTTTTTATATTATGTGATGTTTCTCATAATTTTTTTTTTCAGATAAGAAGTGAACCAAATTCATTTTGTGTATGTACAGTGCATTAAAATAGTGCCAATTCATAACTGTAGTTGGAGTCATATTACAATTAAAACTGCTTTGCCGTAGGGAATCACACGTGAAGCAGAATTATTTCGGAACTCATGCATACTTATTTAAAGCTGACATCGGCGTATAAATTTTGAGATTTCTTTCTATAGACAATATGATAATTTAGAATTAGATAGGGGAGCTCGGGAAAATAAGGGCAGTTAGGTAATATGAGCAACACAAAGCTTTTTGGCATCTGACGTCGCAAGAGAAATGTTTCCACGCACAGTTACAGGTGGTAGCACTGCTCCGCAGCATACTTTCGTTTTCCAAGTGAATTGGAGGATTCCAGCTCGTCTTCAAAGCAATATTATATTCATACGAGTGTAGGTACGTTTATCTAGTATGATTTTTAGAGTCGGTAGTTCAATTAAGTGCCAAAAAATGTTGGTACTTACATCAAGCCTCAACTTCATTAATTTCCAGAATACTTTCAGGAAAGCATTGTTTCCATACTCTGTTTTCACATATCAGATTTTAGATTGTGTTCTACATGTCGTGTGCTGCGCTCTAGGTAAAGAATCGGAATCGATACTGAAATATGAGCAGGCTCAAACAGGGTAGTATGACGAAAATACTGGGTATTCAGAAATTGTTGGATATAATTTTAGTGGTAATGCACGCAAAAACAAACTTTTTGATATATGGAACATGTCTCCATAAACGCCACTCTACATNATAATTTTAGTGGTAATGCACGCAAAAACAAACTTTTTGATATATGGAACATGTCTCCATAAACGCCACTCTACATAGCTACAGGAGTCAAACTATAAGCGATCCATTTGAATTTGGCGCGCAGGTGTAGGTGTAGGTGAGGCCGGGTCGAGCCAGCCTGCAGGTGGACAGCAGACGACAGTCCATAACTAACATCAGTCATGAATTGAGTAGTATCTGTGCAAGTGAGGTTATGGCACCGTACACATTTTCCTAATTAGCCGACATGGTATATGTTCACAGAGAGGTGCACGAAGTTGCAGTCAAGGTCTCACGAATTAACGCGGACCGTTATCCCGACAGGTGGCAGCGGAATAGAAAAACCTTCGTACGTGTATTTCAACACCAATGTCTCACAGGACAGCTCAACTAAAACAGTGTATTGCTAGAGCAAGGAGGTGTATTAGAATACCTGTATTGGGGAAGAAGTTCTTGCACAACCCAGCCCAAAAACTCGTGCAATTGCGCACTACATGAGTGTCAGTCATTGGACAGTTTTGTTGGTGTTACATAAGCAACAGTTGCACCCATAATGCCTGCAGAATGTGTAGGCCCTAGAAAGGGCGGACTTTTCACTTCGTGTACAATTTTGTGGATNTTGCACCCATAATGCCTGCAGAATGTGTAGGCCCTAGAAAGGGCGGACTTTTCACTTCGTGTACAATTTTGTGGATTTTTTTAGCGCTTATTAATGAGAATTCACATTATGGTGAGATTATGTTGTGATGTGATGAGGTTATTTTCTCTAAGAAAGTGAATGTTTAGTATCCAAAAACAGTCATATGTGGAGTGATCACAACCCATATGAAACACGTATCGGGTCATTTAAACCCAATTCGCAGTGAACGTTTGGGCTGGACTTGACAGTGATTATCTAACTTGGCCGTAAATTNTGCACCCATAATGCCTGCAGAATGTGTAGGCCCTAGAAAGGGCGGACTTTTCACTTCGTGTACAATTTTGTGGATGTTTTTTTAGCGCTTATTAATGAGAATTCACATTATGGTGAGATTATGTTGTGATGTGATGAGGTTATTTTCTCTAAGAAAGTGAATGTTTAGTATCCAAAAACAGTCATATGTGGAGTGATCACAACCCATATGAAACACGTGTCGGGTCATTTAAACCCAATTCGCAGTGAACGTTTGGGCTGGACTTGACAGTGATTATCTAACTTGGCCGTAAATTNTCGGGTCATTTAAACCCAATTCGCAGTGAACGTTTGGGCTGGACTTGACAGTGATTATCTAACTTGGCCGTAAATTTTCCCGTTTGGCCTAAATGGTAACATTCGCCTGCGATTTCTGAAAGATGTTTTGATGGAAGATGTGCCAATCGTCATATGGCAAAAGATGTGTTCTTACATGACGGCGCCCCCGCCCACTTCATACGTGATGTACGGAAAAACTTGAAAGACATCTTCTCCAGAGGATGGGTGGGGCGAAGAGATCCGGTAGTATGGTCCTTCAGGTCTCAGGACTCAGATATTTTCTAGTGGCATCACGACAAAAGTGTTGTTTACAAACACGCCTATGAAGAGTAAGGAGGAATTGACTGCGAGAATTCTTGCCGTCTGCCTTGAAGTTCAATTAACACATGGTACTTTTGACAGAGTGCATAACATGGTTGGCTGCACTATGCTTGCTTGCAAGTTGGAAGAAATCACTTCGACCTGTCCCTGTAAACGTGAGCCATGCTTAACATCTCTATGGTTGTTTATGCGCTGCGATCAACTATTTGCCGTCGCACATGGGAATTGGGAACTGTGGTATACTGTCCGCCAGCAGGCTGCCTCCACTCTGGCCCGCATGTGATTGGCTCGAGCAGCGCACCGAACTCAAGGGGGTACGCGCATCGTTTGACGCCTTTAGATCGGAAAAGGGGGGGGGGGGGCGTTCTGGACACGTGTTACTTATATCAAAATGTTTGTCTCGACATGCCCTGCCACCCCTTAAATTTATGCCGAATAATTTCCGAATATTCAGTATAACATCATTGTATGTTAAAATAGGAGCAGCATTAGAGCTATCTCTAACATTGTATAAAACTCAACAATGAAATAAAATAGTCAAATTAACATAGCCATAAGAATGTTTACTAATTGCCTTCAATCCGCAGATGTATGACTGTTTTGGAGCCTCAAACGAGCCAATTGTTACGATTACTTGCTTTTTACGATGTTATGCTTTCGTGAGGCAATACAGCAGAGTTTTTACCAAGATGCAATTCGATGACCTGCCAAAGTAATTTTGCGAAATATATGTAACAGACGGTCTTGGAGCCAATTCATTTCGTGTCACAGGTACGAGCCATTTAAAACGAAATGCTATTCCTTATCATACGTTCACATTACCACAGGAACGTTATTTGTCACGGAAACTTTACAAGACATAACCCGAGGTTGTCACCATCTGTTTTGAGACATCCCCTTCAGCACTGGGTGGGTCTTAACTACAAGTGGCATCGTCGTGCTTACGGAGGCATAGAGCTTGCACCGCGTTTCATCTACTCAGCCACCTTCATGCGGTCGAGCGATCAGCTCCAGCCAATTAGAAGTGTCTACGAAACGACGACGCTGTCCGTGTGCCCGGGAGGCGATTTATCAAGGCAATAGTATGTTCACTGTAAACTGAGATATTTTGAAAGTACTACTTAACATCTACTTAATATGCACATTGTGTATTTTTACACCATATGTAAATTTAACACTGGCATGTTTCTAATCGCATTGGTCATGCGGTGGGTGGCCCAGTGAAACTGAAAAATAAATAGAAAAGTATATTTTTACAAATTTTCTAATTCTTACACTAAAAGCCATCGAAAGCAAAATAATTCATTTCAATATTCACATATGTTTATCTAACACTTTTAATTTAATCCAAATAAATGGAACTACTTTCCCTTAGTCGTTAACAAATTTACTGGGCGCGTGTAACTCAGCGTGTCCAGTAAAAAATACGCAGGTAGCGGCAGTGACATTTTTCAAAGGTTGATTTCCAAATTACACAATTACCTGCGGACAGCCTATACCTGTTCAAAACATCCGCCGGGGTTGCAGAAGGGATGTAGTGTGTCGACGCCTTAAGAGGTCGCCCAGGGAGCGTATTGCAGGGGCGGAGAAGTGAGGAAACAATCGCAACTTGCCGTCGCAGTTATTTAATTTATTTTTGTTTTGTCTCATCCGGAAGACCGTCGACGGCACGAGGGGTGGAATGTGTGACACGTGACGTGGCATCTCCCGGGGCGACTAGTCGACTGCTCTCCTCCTAACCCCACTCTCTCTTTCTCTCTCTCTCTCTCTCTCTCTCTTACTTCTTGTCATTCTCTCCACGCCGGTCTCGATATTGACTGCGCTTTTTACTGTCGCCACCCCGTCCCCCTTACCCACCTCCTTATACAGGCATCGTCACAATCTTAAGACGTGAAGGGGGGGGGAGCCGCTTGCTGCGGAGGCTGTAAAACAATATCACCCCCCTGCCGCCTCTCACAAGGGCATCCTTTGCTTTCTGTCCCAACGTCCCTCTGTCCCGACCTTCACTGCTGCCACCCAGCACGCTACAACTACTTGGTCAACGCCATTCTGTTGTTTGTTTCCCGTCCTCCGTTCCCCCCGATCAGCGGAGCGCTAACTTTTTAACGACGCGCTGTAATAGCAGCCTATTGACGCGGGTGGTAATAAACTTGTAGCATCAGCTCAAACCGTTACTGTTTTCGAAAACATCGTTTTAAATAAAAGTAGCTGGAACTACAGCAATATTTACTGCAAGTAAAAAATTCTTAATTTTCTGTTCCCACAGGAATGTCAGTTGTCAAATATTAACCAGCGTCTAATTTTAAAGGCTGGAACTTTTATTAGCTACTTTTAATACCGCTTCATTAATAATGCACATTTTCTTTCCCAGGATTCTATGAAAAAAGAAACTGCCTTCGTCCCTTCGATACAACAGTGCAAAATAATAAGTTTCTTCGTGAAGTTCCGGCTCGGCGACCAATAAGCAGCGATCACTCCCTGAAGTAAAATTATTTTATATTTTTGAGCGAATGGACAAAAATTATAGACCAAATCACAAGAACAATTTTGCCAAGACGAGGGAAAATAATTGTATATGCACGATAATTATTGTGTCTGTATCTATTGTTTAAATGTCATTGCTCCAAGCAAATAGGCGAATCTGAAATTTCACCGTTTTACAGCAGATGTTTTAATTGAAATAAAATTAGCATTACTTGCAATCTGTCCTAAAAAAACCATTAGCACAATAAAAATGATCAAATATGCAGGCAACATATGCTTACGATAAGCTACTTCAATATTTACTATAACTTTAGCAAAATTTGGATAAATATTACATTAATGATAAGTTTATTTGTGATTTCAAACATTAGTTATGCTATTACTTGAGATACACCCGTTTATAATATGATTCATAATAAGTGATACAATGTTGTAAAATTTTTTTGGGTAGTATTTTATAAATTGTTACTAAAGTAATAATAAAAGCTTCACTTATAATTTATGACACAGTAACAATACCCTAAAACATCACAATATAAAACTCATAAATAATCGAAAATAACTAATGAAATACAAGTTTTGGATACGTTCAGCAAAACTATTTACATAGGATATGTATTACAAACTGTCATATCTCATACATTGTTCCAACTTACAACTTCGTCATTGGACTCCGACATGTAAAATAAACATTCTCATCGCATCTTATTACAGGACCAACTCTAAGCATAACGATACCAACACATAATTTTTTTGATTGGTCAACTTTGGGTAGTCTTTGTTTAACTGTTTGATTGGCAGACGTGTAACACTTCCTTTAGGACGTTTGAGTGTCAGGGTACTAAATTCAGATTGGGAATTATTCATTTTGAAAAAAACTTAGTTTTTGTGAAATTCTTCAATCTTTAATGTCAAGCATTTCAGTCCAACCGATTTTATTCTGTCTTCATCAATTTCCCTACCTGTCAAAATTCTTATGTCTCTTGAAACTTGTTTGAAGTTTAAGCATTCTCGGCTCTCTATCTCTTTAGTAATGTTTGGCTGGTATATTCATGCGAGGCGTTAACTGTGAGGGAGCAACATTCATGGCTTATGCAATAACAGATCGTATAGCACTATGAACAGTACCTATGAAATAGTTANCTGTGAGGGAGCAACATTCATGGCTTATGCAATAACAGATCGTATAGCACTATGAACAGTACCTATGAAATAGTTCAAATAATTTTAGGTAATGAAAATATTACATTAATATGACTATTTTGAAAACAGTGCAACGCCATAGCTGCGACAAACGTCTACTACTTCTCGCCTTAGCAACAACTATCTGCAAATAATGCGATTCCTTCAACACTGGGCATATCGCATTACCGTAAATACATTACCTTATCGCACTCTCTGATGAGCCTCTCTTACTTATTACTTCGTGCCACTTGAAGTAGAAACAGTNGAGCCTCTCTTACTTATTACTTCGTGCCACTTGAAGTAGAAACAGTTTTTTGTAAAATATGTAAATACAGATAATATTAGTTTGCAGAAGATAGCTCTCTCCTTCGTCAGTGGCATGTGTGTAACTTGCTGTAACTAAAACAAAGTATAGACAAACGTGCTGTCATTTTTGTTCTAATTTTCCACTCTAACTTAATTTCCCATTTTTTTTCCCCTCGGCATTGTATTTGCTTTTCAATTTCTGTTCTGTCGCTAAAACTCCTTCATAGTATGTCATATACAAAATTTACAGGTCCTATTTTGGCCGACATTGAAAGGTTAATTTACATTTTCTATACTTTTCCGGACTTCCCGTGTTTTCAACCAAGGGTTTGACAAGCACCAAAACTGTCGCTTGGTAGAAAGTGTTTATACTGGTGTCTAAAGGGCCAATTTACTACTTAAGNCTGTGAGGGAGCAACATTCATGGCTTATGCAATAACAGATCGTATAGCACTATGAACAGTACCTATGAAATAGTTAAAATAATTTTAGGTAATGAAAATATTACATTACTATGACTATTTTGAAAACAGTGTAACGCCATAGCTACGACAAACGTCTACTACTTCTCGCCGTAGCAACAACTATCTGCAAATAATGCGATTCCTTCAACACTGGGCATATCGCATTACCGTAAATACATTACCTTATCGCACTCTCTGATAAGCCTCTCTTACTTATTACTTCGTGCCACTTGAAGTAGAAACAGTTTTTTTGTAAAATATGTAAATACAGATAATTGTAGTTTGCAGAAGATAGCTCTTTCCTTCGTCAGTGGCAGGTGTGTAACTTGCTGTAACTAAAACAAAGTATAGACAAACGTGCTGTCATTTTTGTTCTAATTTTCCACTCTAACTTAATTTCCCATTTTTTTCCCCCTCGGCATTGTATTTGCTTTCCAATTTCTGTTCTGTCGCTAAAATTCCTTCATAGCATGTCATGTACAAAATTTACATGTCCTATTTTGGCCGACATTGAAAGGTTAATTGACATTTTCTATACTTTTTCGGACTTCCCGTGTTTTCAACCAAGGGTTCGTTTGTATACACTTCATTCATTACTCATATGGAGATATCGAAATACAGGCATTTCCTTCTTTCAAGCATTCGGTAGTAGTGCGATTCACATCCAGGACACTGATTTACGTGATCTCTTATTGCTTTCCTTAATATTGCATTACTCTATTGTTTTTTCAATATCACTTCTTTGCATCTAGGTCCTACAACTTTTGACGGATTTTTAATCATTGTCTTCGGAATCATGTAGGGGTGGCAGGTTACTCTCGATTACCGTATCTTCATTTGTTTGAACCCTGTACTTTTCTTTTAGTCCGGTCAAAGTAGGATTCTCAGATGAAATAAAAATGAGAGTTTTGAAACTTATAAAGGTTGTATATTAGGTACTTAAGTAGATATAAGATGAGAGGGCTGGCACAGGGGTTTGGGGGTTTGGAGCCTGGAGCTCATGGCATCTGGCAGTGGACCAGTAGCGACATATGGTAGTGAACCTATGGAACAACCTTGACCTTTGACCTTAACCTTTGACCTTGATCTCCATACGCCATTTTGAATTCCGTCAGAGTCGCCAGATTGGGAGCCAGTGCGCCACCATCTTGTATGTAACCCCATGCTATATAATTCCACATCGCCATCTTGTTTCAAGAAGGTTCCATTTTACTGCTCTGTCATTCCACCTAGGAACATCCTACTCTCTCATTCCTTCTCGCCTATGAACACGGTGTTGGGGGTTCAGAGCCCGGAGCCATCCTGAACATTGAATCTGGCAGAGGACTGGCAGTGGCATCTGGCAGAGGACCAGAGGTTACTGTGACATTTGACCTTGATATTTGACCTTGAACTTTACCCTGACCTCAAAATGCTTTGTTGTTTTCTGGACAACACTCAAAAAATTCTAGACTTTCCCTCAAAATTTTCCGATCTTCTCACCAAATCTGCAAAATTTCCTGCATAAAGTTTCCTTACCCAAATGTTCATGAGAGAGACATTCTATAACTGACATGACCTTGTTTCAAGAATGTTCTAGTTCATGCTCTATCATTCTGCCTTGGTCAACAGGGGTGTGAGGTGTTGGAGCCCAAGAGCCACCTGCCATATTGGATTGCGTCACAACCATATTCGATGACCTTGATGTCTATTACACATGAGACCAGGAAGTAGGCGTGAAGTCATCAGTACGTAATAATTCTAAAAATAAAACAACCCATGTCCTGAAAAAAGTTAACTAAATAAATTTTTGTTTATGCAGGTAAATTAATTTTTCTTTTAGTTAGTTTTACACAAAATCATCTTCTGTCCGCTCAAAAATAACAGACTAAAGAGCAATCTTCTGTTTTTTTTATTTTTTAATCTTCTTAAGACTAGCAGACACTTGCTGTAAAAATATATATTATTATTTATCTGTGATTTCATCCTTGTCAATCCAACTATTTTTTGATCTGGAAATCCCATACAACGAACGTAGATTTTATTGCTTTTGCGTTTGAAAACTTTTTCTGCACTATAAGTGTCAGGAAATTTTTTGTGGTGTATTTCCTCGCTGTAAAAGGCACCCCGAATAACTTGGCCATCCAGTTCTTCATGATATTAGGTACGAGGTTCATAATGTCGAATTATGACGTGACTGTAAAATTTGATTGACCAGTTCTGTGCATATCCTTTGCCAAATATCCCTTTTCATACTTGAAATGCGTACGCAGTCTCCAACATTAGCTTTTGGCTTCCGACTATCAATAATTTTTTAATTCTTGTAAACTGTTTGTAGATGTCTTTAACGTCGATGGAACACATACCTATTGTACGATGTATGTAGTGGTTGTACTCATAATCCAGTTATTGTAATATTCCCAACCATTTGTAGTTTCCTTGTGCTACGAATTGTTTCCACGTCGCTGTTTTCAAAGTATGATTATAACTTTTGAACAGCACACTTCATACCACTATGTGTAGAATAATGATTGAACTNGATGTCTATTACACATGAGACCAGGAAGTAGGCGTGAAGTCATCAGTACGTAATAATTCTAAAAATAAAACAACCCATGTCCTGAAAAAAGTTAACTAAATAAATTTTCGTTTATGCAGGTAAATTTATTTTTCTTTTAGTTAGTTTTACACAAAATCATCTTCTGTCCGCTCACAAATAACAGACTGAAGAGCAATATTGTGTTTTTTTTTTTAATCTTCTTAAGACTAGCAGACACTTGCTGTAGAAATATATATATTATTATTTATCTGTGATTTTATCCTTGTCAATCCAACTATTTTTTGATCTGGAAATCCCATACAACGAACGTAGATTTTATTGCTTTTGCGTTTGAAAACTTTTTCTGCACTATAAGTGTCAGGAAATTTTTTGTGGTGTATTTCCTCGCTGTAAAAGGCACCCCGAATAACTTGGACATCCAGTTCTTCAAGATATTAGGTACCAGGTTCATAATGTCGAATTATGACGTGACTGTAAAATTTGATTGACCAGTTCTGTGCATATCCTTTGCCAAATATCCCTTTTCATACTTGAAATGCGTACGCAGTCTCCAACATTAGCTTTTGGCTTCCGACTATCAATAATTTTTTAATTCTTGTAAACTGTTTGTAGATGTCTTTAACGTCGATGGAACACATACCTATTGTACGATGTATGTAGTGGTTGTACTCATAATCCAGTTCTTGTAATATTCCCAACCATTTGTAGTTTACTTGTGCTGCGAATTGTTTCCACATCGCTGTTTTCAAAGTATGATTATAACTTTTGAACAGCACACTTCATACCACTATGTGTAGAATAATGATTGAACTAGTGTTTCTTCATTAGATGCCGGAATTCTGTATGAATGAACTCGCGTCCAGGATCAGCTCGCAGATTTTTTGTGGGCCTTTGTCACCCGAAATGAGTTCCATTGCTTTAGTAACGTCTTTATCTCGTTTGGTTTTGACTGGTACAGAAAATTCGAACTTACTTTAGCAATCGGTCACAGTCAGCATATACGTGAATCGTTCATTCACACGGGCATATGGAATCTTTATGACCAAATGTTACTGGTATAAATCACGCAATCCAAACACTGTCACCATACATCTTGGATAGTTCCGTCTTGGCGGCTTGTACAATTTGGTAGCGATTCCTGCCTGACTTATTGTGTGTAGCCTCCTTCACTCATTTCCTCAAGAATATTAGTTATCTCGTTCGCGTGGGAATTATTTACAGCTCTTTGTGAAGCATTCAGCAGCCGCAATCTATAAACAAGCTCATTAACATCATCCTAATAGACATACTCTAGATGATGTCCATCTTCGATTTTTGCCAGATGACCAGGACCCGACGATATGTTTACCTCTGGAAACAGACATAAATAATGCTGAATTTAACATGAGCAGGATCCTTATACTCATTGTTCGATGGATCGTTATCTTTTAAATGTGCACTCGTTAGTTTGAGCAGCCTCTTGACCTGTCGTAGAGCAGCTTGTGAATATGTAGTAGGTTCTATCCTGAAGAGTAATTCGTAAAGGCCGGCAACTGCATGCAGACATTCATTTCCGATTTAAATTTTACAATTTGGCAGGGAAAATATTTTCTTGCTTCCCATTAATCATTTATTACTTCTTTTGTAAACTCCTTATGTTTTACCATCGAACCTAGGCGAATAAATTGCAATGCAGCCATGAGCATGTAAATTTTAAGTATAAGCTCGATATTTTTTACGCTTCAAAACTGACAATGGAATGTCGTCTTCATCCACCACTTCTTCTGCATCCAATTTTTGCTTTCGTTTCCTCCCTCGCTGCTGTATGGCTTTATCAGGTTCTTTCTTCAATGTGACACGTGAAACTACAGGCTGTAAATTATCAAGTCGAGATGTGAGCGGTATGAATGCATCATCTCAACCATGTCACATTCTAAACGTGCTCGCTTGGCCAATAAATATTTTCCATGCACATTTTCGATAACACGACGTAATTCATCAGCAGTGCCTGCCATTGTACAAAATACAAAAGAGCAATGGAAACGGTTTATTTATCAGTTTACTATTTAGGTGCAGTTTCGGTTTTGGATGAAATACTACTGTAGGTCGAGGTGCACTAGATGCAGGAGTAGCAGCAGTTCGTATGGAAGTCGACTTGATGTTGCTTTTTATATTGTCTTCTAATTTTGTTATGCGCTGTATAATAGCATCCATACTTTCTCATCATAGCTTATAACAGGCAAAGCAATAGTAATCTTGCTGGTATATTCTTTTTTCTACATCATTAACTTTTGCTTCTAACATAGAGAGTTTGCCTTTGGTCAATGTATGCAGTTGGCTGCTGTTTTCTCAGATACTGTTTGTTTTACTACCAATGCCCTTAAAGTTTCTGAAATAACTTATTGAACTTACAAATATTAACAGCATCACTGCCATGTTTCAATTCACCCACATTCTTAATTCGCTTCCCTCCAATGCTCGCAGTGACCATCTTCCATCAGTACCAGGAAGCTCTCTCCCTGTCGTTTAAAACCATCATGTCCGAATTAAGATGTGGTATACACCATCTCTTACTGGTGAATGATTATAAACTGATCAAAACCTTGGTTATACCTTCCTTTAAGTAGAGGAAATTATTTTACTATCACAGGAAATCCAAATGGCCCACTCCAACAACAAGAACACACATCTTTAAACTTTTCGAAAGGTATGTCTGTGCTTACATGTTCGGGATACACATTGTGTAAATTAATTTCAATCATCCTGAACATTTGCATTNGAAAGGTATGTCTGTGCTTACATGTTCGGGATACACATTGTGTAAATTAATTTCAATCATCCTGAACATTTGCATTATAGCGAAGTAACTCTTTCAATATGCGATAATAAGTTTGACAGAGGTAAAAACAATATACCAATGCATTCCTGCCCATTCTTGAATATTCCTGCAACAGGTCTGCTTCTCATATGCCACATCATCGAAAACAAACACGAAGTTTGGTTTAGCCTTATCGGGAGGAATCACATCCTCATTATTGCTGCGTGGAAAATATTGCAGACCATTCACAGCTTCTAGAATCCGAGCAAATCATTTGTACTTTGATTGTTGAAGCTATTTTGCGTATAGGTGCACATTCTCTAACCGAAGGCCATTGGTCTCTTCCAGTAAACTCAGAAGCACGAATGTTTTGCCACAATTATATGGTCCACAAATAAGAATCTGTATGATATTGGCAACAGAGAACCATGACATGATTAGTGGGAAGTAGCTTCATCCTCAGCGATGATATGCACTGGGAGACTAGTGTGCTGCTTGACAATCTCCATTCGACTGATATATAAAACTGGCAAAGTGTTGGTACTTATACCGTGACCATACCAAAGTTTGAGGAGAAGTCGTTGGAGACTTCAAAAAATGTATAAAGGAGCTGGCTAGTGTTCGGTGGTTAGTCTTTTGTAATGCCTCGTAGGGGCAGGACCAAAAGTGGACATGGACTTGTGAATTCACTTATAAACAAGCTTCCATTCGAGCTGCAAATTCCCGATTACGAGTACTGCAGGCTGCGCAGGAAGCTTGCAAATATGCTTGCGCATGGTGACAGAGGTATTAACGCTTTGGACGAGGCGTGTCAGGACCATGATATANGAAGCTTGCAAATATGCTTGCGCATGGTGACAGAGGTATTAACGCTTTGGACGAGGCGTGTCAGGACCATGATATAAATTATGCAAGCAGTAACAACTTGAGTTGCAGGTATGCTGCTGACGCTGTTCTAGCCAACAAAGACAAGTATATTGTAAAATCACATCAGTCCAAGTTTGGTGAACGTCTACCTGCTTGGGGTATTTCCAAGATAATGAAAACCAAAGTTAAGCGAGGTATGGGCATGCAATTCAACCAGAAGAAANACCTGCTTGGGGTATTTCCAAGATAATGAAAACCAAAGTTAAGCGAGGTATGGGCATGCAATTCAACCAGAAGAAAAATAAAAGGACATGGAGAAAAGCACATAATGGGAGGAAGAAAAAAGTAGGTTTTATACCATTCGTTCTGCCTGTACTGGGCGCTTTTGGAGGTCTTAGCAGAATAATCAGGCCAGTAAACAGTGCTAAAGAACAAGCTAAGCAGTTGGCAGAAGCAATTTGACTCAACCGAAAGCTGGAGTAGCTCGCATTGGGTAAAAAAAAANAGAACAAGCTAAGCAGTTGGCAGAAGCAATTTGACTCAACCGAAAGCTGGAGTAGCTCGCATTGGGTAAAAAAAAGGCAAAGATCTCTACTTGAGAACATATCGCATAGTCGGTGGTGGTCAAAGAATAAAAAGGGAATGTATAGATTAAAGGACAAAAAGGCGATCTTGAAGTCATTGCCTAAACGCCCTCTTCCGAACATAGAGATAAAAAAATTTGCATGCAAGTTAAGAATACCAAATATCCGCGATGTGTACATGCATGATGGACTNAGAACAAGCTAAGCAGTTGGCAGAAGCAATTTGACTCAACCGAAAGCTGGAGTAGCTCGCATTGGGTAAAAAAAAAGGCAAAGATCTCTACTTGAGCCCATATCGCATAGTCGGTGGTGGTCAAAGAATAAAAAGGGAATGTATAGATGAAAGGACAAAAAGGCGATCTTGAAGTCATTGCCTAAACGCCCTCTTACGAAC
Organism: Clitarchus hookeri; assembly: GCA_002778355.1. NCBI lineage: Eukaryota > Metazoa > Arthropoda > Insecta > Phasmatodea > Phasmatidae > Clitarchus > Clitarchus hookeri. The sequence continues at coordinate 363,976 of NQII01002176.1, forward strand.
ATAGAGATAAAAAAATTTGCATGCAAGTTAAGAATACCAAATATCCGCGATGTGTACATGCATGATGGACTGCCATGGAAACCAAATCATAATGAGTTGGCAGTAGTAAATTTAGATAATATCAAAGATTCTGGCACGCATGGGTTGCATACAAAAAAGTGGAAACAGAGCCGAGTATTTCGATAGCTTTGGAAACTTACGTTCACCGTTTGAGTTGAAAGAGTATTTGCGTGGCGTGAAACTGAGATAATGACAATGCCAAGCAGATGCCAAGAGAGTGGAATTGTGGACACTTGTGCATTCTATTCTTAAGCGAATTATGCTATTTTTTTAAAGACATTCAGATAGCCTTCTCGCGTCAGTCATGTTTATAACTCTGGTTTTGTCGTGCAATAGCTCGTGCCTTCGCTCCACGCATTTTCCTGCACTTAAATTAGACGGTTCCTGGTCTCTGGCACTAATCAATTTCCAGATATATTTTTCAGTCCGAAATATGGATTTCTCCAAATGTATGTTCCGGTAGGTTTGAGCGGACAATGGAGCCTCATGAGAAGTGTGTTTACCAANAATGTATGTTCCGGTAGGTTTGAGCGGACAATGGAGCCTCATGAGAAGTGTGTTTACCAATTGGCTCCTATGAGATAGAAGGCATTCCTACATTCCTGAAATGCTTGCTACAGCCTGATGTGACATAGTTCTTCAAGGCAACCCCAATACTTGAAAAAAAAATGATTTGCAGTGCAAACATTGATTTCACAAAACGTGATACACTAACTCCCATGCTGGGATTCCAGAAAAAAATTGTACAAGGCAGGTAAAGTGCATGAATCATCCTTGCCGGTAGGTATTTTGCCGGTGAATATTATAAGGATAAACTGCAATCTGGTAGGTAGTTCATATCTGAATGATCATCCAAGCCATATACTACATGAGTTTTCCTCTCTTGTAACTCCAGGATTCAAGCTCGTCGAGGTGCCTAAAACACTATTTTATGATCCAGTTACGTCTTAGAGTGTGTAAGAAATTGTTGTTCGAGCAGTCGACCAAGAAGACAGGTTGATTGATTTCCATGACGAAGATATAACTTTACGTTTACATTTGAAGAAAGATCGGATTGTATTATAAGAAAAATATTATAAAAACTGGCAGAAGCAACACATCAAAGATTAGTATGCTGTGAGGAGTCAGTGTGTTAATACGCGAAAATGTACACTCCCTCAAAAGTTTTGTGTTCGAAATCTGCAAAAATGGATGCAGAAATAAATAACATTAAANCGCGAAAATGTACACTCCCTCAAAAGTTTTGTGTTCGAAATCTGCAAAAATGGATGCAGAAATAAATAACATTAAAGAACCCAACAGCTATGAAGATGCAATTACAAAAACTGAATTTCACTCGTATTCACCGTATCTACCGGGACTGTATGCATTGTCATCAGAGGTTCAAACTCCAGTGCAAAACCAGGACATTTATACAGTACTGTGTAGTTAAAATTTGAGGTTCAGGGGAACGATTACTAAGGAAGAGGTGTGGTGCCTGTAACAACTCAAATANGCGAAAATGTACACTCCCTCAAAAGTTTTGTGTTCGAAATCTGCAAAAATGGATGCAGAAATAAATAACATTAAAAACCCAACAGCTATGAAGATGCAATTACAAAAACTGAATTTCACTCGTATTCACCGTATCTACCGGGACTGTATGCATTGTCATCAGAGGTTCAAACTCCAGTGCAAAACCAGGACATTTATACATTACTGTGTAGTTAAAATTTGAGGTTCAGGGGAACGATTACTAAGGAAGAGGTGTGGTGCCTGTAACAACTCAAATAATCAGAAATGGTATACTGCTCATGATTAACAGTATTTCTAATGAATTGGATACTATAAAGAGCCACCTGTCTCTCATATGCAACGAACTATCTGCAGCGAAAACGGCTGGCTAGGGAGTCGAAGTAGACTATAAACTATCAGTTTATGAAGGTGGAAAATCCTAAATATGTATACCATTAGCCATGCTGTTAGGTTTTGCAGAGGATTATTGGCATGAAATTATTAATTCCAAAGAAAAATGTGTTATTCTCTTAGCCAACATGCAAACGAAAGCGATCTAGGATGTTGCTGTTGGACCAGAAGCTACGACACTGTCGATAGTATCGATCGAATGGATGCTACCTCATGAGCAATTAAAAATGTCAGAGTGTAAAGTTATTTCAATATGTCAAGAAGGGACGAAACATCGATATCGATTTCCAAACATGGAGTTTAGAAACTTACCCGAGCGTGCTGTGCTACACCAGTGTAAATTGTTATGTGAAATCTAGTTTTGCAAGCGAGAAGCGTCGCTACATCATAGTTGAATTCCAGACGGGAAAACAAAATGTCGTCAGTGCAGATCGATTGAAATTTGACCATGTGAAAATAAAGAATATTGAAATATTTTACATATGAGAAACTTTTCCCTGTGGTGATTTAAATGTAGATTTTAGGAATGAGACTTACATGATGCCTTATCAAATGTTTGGAGATTTACAGAAAAGTTACCATGCATGAACACCATCCCCAGTGCTAGAACCGAGCGAACATATGTGGACTTCACTTCTTCTAGATTTGCTATGTAGACCTCAAAGTGAGCAGGGTGGACAGATGCGATATCCTCTACCAACACCAGTTTATTCGAAGCTATATTTAAAGAGACGTGCTAATATTTACAGCTTGATGTATTCAAACGAAATAAATTGTTACCTTGTACTGTATAAATGAATTAGTCTCATAAAGGGACATGCATGTGTAATATGTGATTAGGATGATTAGTAAGTACTTATAAATGTTTTCCTTTATATATTATTTTTATATCAGTTTGTATCAGTGTAGCAATGTTGCCCTTGTCGTTCCCACCATTTACAATATAAATTTTTCTNGTTGAATTCCAGACGGGAAAACAAAATGTCGTCAGTGCAGATCGATTGAAATTTGACCATGTGAAAATAAAGAATATTGAAATATTTTACATATGAGAAACTTTTCCCTGTGGTGATTTAAATGTAGATTTTAGGAATGAGACTTACATGATGCCTTATCAAATGTTTGGAGATTTACAGAAAAGTTACCATGCATGAACACCATCCCCAGTACTAGAACCGAGCGAACATATGTGCACTTCACTTCTTCTAGATTTGCTATGTAGACCTCAAAGTGAGCAGGGTGGACAGATGCGATATCCTCTACCAACACCAGTTTATTCGAAGCTATATTTAAAGAGACGTGCTATATTTACAGCTTGATGTATTCAAACGAAATAAATTGTTACCTTGTACTGTATAAATGAATTAGTCTCATAAAGGGACATGCATGTGTAATATGTGATTAGGATGATTAGTAAGTACTTATAAATGTTTTCCTTTATATATTATTTTTATATCAGTTTGTATCAGTGTAGCAATGTTGCCCTTGTCGTTCCCACCATTTACAATATAAATTTTTCTCCTAACAACATGCAGTGCTCGATACTCGCACAATATGCATTTGTTGGTAAATGTGTATAACTATTTGCTTTATTAATTTTTTTTATTTTCTAAATCTGTTTGCCTCACTGCGTAGCAGTCCAAGTGCATGTCTGACTCGGCTGGTCTGCCACCCAGGAGCCTGATGTGTCTCTTTCTCGGCTGGTGTTCTGTGCCATCCGTTTGACTTGACGAGACCTGCACATTGTCCACACTACGGGTCGACCGCCTGGTCAGCTTTACAGATTTTCACGATGTTAGTTGATCATGCGACGTCGGCCGGGTCGGATGTGTTCCGACGCTAGTGTTGTGAGTTTTAGTTGTACTCGGAATGCGATGGTTTCGTTTCAGTCGTTTCGGAAGGAAGTCGTTTGCTATTTTGTTGTACTGACAAAGATGGTCTGGTATTGTATAGCACCGTTTAAAATACAGCGTGCATCACCCAACGCTTGTGTAATATGTAATTGTGCTGGTTGTTAAGTGCTTATAACTGTTTTTCCTTTACGTTTTGTTTTCATACCTTTTTGCGTCAGTGCTTGCCGGCTTCGCAAAAGCATTTTTTGTCGACTAACGTGATGTACATCGCTGGAAGCTCACGCAATATACGCAGGTTGTTAAGTGCTTATAACTATTGGCTTTAATTACGGTTTTTTATATCTGCTTGTGTTGACGCGTAGCTGTGACGTCTCTCTTGCACTAAAAATGGTTAAAATGATTGTTGTTTTGTGGCAAGCAAAGGAACACAGTCTTTACAAGTCGTGTAATGTGTATCGCACTAGATGCATTGTAATCGTTTTTGCAGTTTTCCCTTGTAATCATTCGTTATTTCTCATGTTGGTGTGCATTCTAGCTTTTAATAATCTTCTTGGCGGTATTGCAACAGTAATAACACTATTATAGACTGCATCTCTATCGGGTATCTTTATAAGTGCGCTTAGAGCATACATGAACCTTGCGACATGATCCGTTGTCAGGAATGATGCCTCAGTAATGAATTTGTTTGTTGTATCTGACATTGTTGGGAAATTACAGTCAACTACCCTATATATGCGCTTAGGGCATACTTGACACTGCGGCCCTTTTCATTGTCGGAATGATGCCTATGTTGTGAATTTGTTGACTGTATTTTTAATGGCTCAAAAATTACAACTAACTATGCTTATAGTTGGGCTTAGGGTATACATGACACTGGGGTACTTTTCGTTGTCGGGGATAATATATATTGTATGAATTTGTGACTATATCTTAAATGGTTCGGAAATTACAGCCAACTATGCTTATAAGTGTGCTTACGGCATACTTTATCCGTTTGCCCTTTTCGCTGTCGGAGGTGATATCTATGTTATGGATTTGATAACTGTATCTTAAGCAGTTCGGAAATTACAGCCATCTATGCTTATAAGTAGGCTAAGAGCATACCTTCAGTCATTTTCGTTGTCAGAGGTGATGCCTATGTTACGAAATTGCTGACTTTACCTTAACGGTTCAGGAATTACAGTTAACTATGCTCATTAGTAGGCTTAGGGCATACATTAACCTGCAGTCATGTTTATTGTCAGGGGTATGCCTATGTTATGATTTTGGTGACTGTGTTTTACACAATTGGGAAATAACAGCCAACTATGCTAAAAGGTGGGCTTAGGATGTACTTGGTGAATGCTCTGCGCGACCCTAGGCTAGCGTGCATGGGCAGGCCTCGCTACGTGACGCGTAGGTGGAATGACAGAGCATGAGACTTGTTTCCGCCAAGATGCCAGGTGAAAGGAGACCCAATTAATATTATAAAACCAAGGTGGAATGACAGAGCATGATGAGAGATGTTGCATGATGGGACAATGAACTTGAACATTCTACAGGCAAGATGGATAGTGCTAGAATGGAATGTTGGAGCGTGAATGTAAGTGTAATCCCTCCACTCCTCACACCCCAAAAAAGAGTCACTTAGCCACATTATCAAGTCATCGGCGGAAATTGTGTAAAAGTCAGCCGCATTGAGCAAAAACCATTTTCTGCGGAAAAAATTTGCTTGTTTGAAGGGAAATTCGGGAAATAATGGATTGAGACTTCATCCAATATGGCGGTCGACTTGTCCCTTGTCCCCAGCCCCCAGCCCCTGGATAGGAACCTGTTATTTCTTGCTACTCATGCCGTTCAGAGCAGATTCCTTCGTTGTACGCATTCCAGTTTCATCAAAAAGTGCTAATGGAAATGAGCCAACTCATTCTTCAAGTACGTCTTCAAGTCTTCATTAGTTTGCTTACTAATTGACATCCTTCGGAAAATTAGCAGAAATTTCCTTGGAAACTTTAACACTGACAAAATATTTTGCAACCAGTTTGGCCATTGCTTGCTTGCCAACTGTTGTAACATTATAGCACNAACTTTAACACTGACAAAATATTTTGCAACCAGTTTGGCCATTGCTTGCTTGCCAACTGTTGTAACATTATAGCACATGATTATGGCATCGCATACGACTCCAAACGCTATTGACGTGATGTCGTATGTTACAGGGAATGGTAAATGGCTATCAAAACCAAGAAAGAGCTTAGCAACATCTGTGGTAACTCTAGCGTCAGGAAGTAGTTTCAATGAGATCATGTTTAACTATACAATTGGCAGAATGGGATAAAATGCGAAGGTTACTACAAAATCGACTTTTGTCTGTCCATGTTCGCAGCACAGTCACCTGAATGATTTGACATACTTCGTTGTGTCTGAGTGCTACTTCATCTGCAAAAGATAATGGAAGCAAGCCAAAATAATATCTGAACGCAACAGATCAAAATATTTACAGCATACTTCCTCGGTAATAACTATTACTCGATTAAAGTTTTGTAAAAATTCGTCCAGTCACATAGCTTTTACAGCACATGACACTATAACTTTTGCTTAGCCGGACAGTGCTTTGCTTACGTAAAAACCACATTTCACATGTAAAATTTTAACGCCTATACTAATATGGGCGTAACTTCACCAGAATATAAACAATGCAATACCTAGGTAATTACAATGCNAATTTTAACGCCTATACTAATATGGGCGTAACTTCACCAGAATATAAACAATGCAATACCTAGGTAATTACAATGTATTTCATGAAGCTGCATCCACGTGTTTAATACAGAATCAGATCCCCCTTTCTCCCCAAATTACACACTTTGAAGGTTAGCCGTGGAAGTAAGTACTTACTTTTAATGTATCAACTTGTACAGATTAAACCGTTCAGCCAGACGTTACAACACTTTTTTAATATATTGCTTATGTACGAGGAATGTTCTGCGTGCAGTATACAACATTTAGATGGCATTCTTCAATAACGAATGACTGTGTGTTGAGTTACCATTTCGTAAATTAGTTTCTGGGCATTAACATGCATATAATAGTTCTCAGAATTGCAAAACATTTCGCAAATAAAACAACACACTCTTCCCAAGTTTATGCAAGTTCATTACAGTTATACCAATATCATTTGCATGTAAGAAACACATTTTCCAGGTCGGCATGTTATGTAAAATGTCAAGAATTTCCGGGACAATAAACTATGNCGTGCAGTATACAACATTTACATTGCATTCTTCAATAACGAATGACTGTGTGTTGAGTTACCATTTCGTAAATTAGTTTCTGGGCAATAACATGCATATAATAGTTCTCAGAATTGCAAAACATTTCGCAAATAAAACAACACACTCTTCCCAAGTTTATGCAAGTTCATTACAGTTATACCAATATCATTTGCATGTAAGAAACACATTTTCCAGGTCGGCATGTTATGTAAAATGTCAAGAANAATTTTAACGCCTATACTAATATGGGCGTAACTTCACCAGAATATAAACAATGCAATACCTAGGTAATTACAATGCAATTCATGAAACTGCATCCACGTGTTTAATACAGAATCAGATCCCCCTTTCTCCCCAAATTACACACTTTGAAGGTTAGCCGTGGAANTTAATACAGAATCAGATCCCCCTTTCTCCCCAAATTACACACTTTGAAGGTTAGCCGTGGAAGTAAGTACTTACTGTTTAATGCATCAATTTGTACAGATTAAACCGTTCAGCCAGACGTTACAACACTTTTTTAATATATTGCTTATGTACGAGGAATGTTCTGCGTGCAGTATACAACATTTACATTGCATTCTTCAATAACGAATGACTGTGTGTTGAGTTACCATTTCGTAAATTAGTTTCTGGGCAATAACATGCATATAATAGTTCTCAGAATTGCAAAACATTTCGCAAATATAACAACACACTCTTCCCAAGTTTATGCAAGTTTATTACAGTTATACCAATATCATTTGCATGTAAGAAACACATTTTCCAGGTCGGCATGTTATGTAAAATGTCAAGAANATTACAGTTATACCAATATCATTTGCATGTAAGAAACACATTTTCCAGGTCGGCATGTTATGTAAAATGTCAAGAATTTCCGGGACAATAAACTATGATGGAGAACGGCAATAACAAACACTGCCACTTCACTCAGAATATATACAAACAATATTTTATTTATTACGTTTGAGAAAACCTTAAGTGTTACAGTATGAAACTTAAAAACCTGTTGGTGGTGATACATAGTTTCTTTGACATGGAAGCGCAGACATAAAAAAAACCAATGTATCAATACATCAACGAACTTTAACGTTGTATCAGCAAACTGATGATGTGAAACAGTATTAAAAACATGCTTTTTAATAATGCGAATTTTATACCTATTTGTATACAATAAAAATAAACTGAATTGCCGTTGATAAAACTTGTAACTGTACGACTAGTTATACTTGAAATATGGTACTACTTCTCGCAGTTCGATGCCAACTTAACTGTGNAAAACTTGTAACTGTACGACTAGTTATACTTGAAATATGGTACTACTTCTCGCAGTTCGATGCCAACTTAACTGTGAGTACTGTGGTCATCGCTCATGTTAAAGTATATGCCATTATGGGCAGTGATTAATTATAAATAGGATTTTAAAATTGGTTGATTTATCGGGAACAGCCTGAATTACATTTTCCTCTAACTAGTGTGTGTGGCGTNAAATAGGATTTTAAAATTGGTTGATTTATCGGGAACAGCCTGAATTACATTTTCCTCTAACTAGTGTGTGTGGCGTGCGGGAAAATTTGACACGTGAGCCGTGGACGAGCTGAGCAGCTGGGTGAGTTTGCCGGCGATATCGCGCAAGGCTGCGTTGTCAGCTGTGAAGCACTCCGGAGTGTCAACTTATCGACCACACCAGGGTTCACGTGCGTCGGTGTGGGCTATGTCGCCGATAGAGCCGCTCTCTGCCTGCTCTACTCATCCTGCTCACTTAAGTATTTACACGTTAACCAAGTTGGTTTTAATGATTTATTTATTTTGACAAGTTCACTCTGACGGCTGTGAAAAAATATAAAAAACATACCCTAAAATTTATAAACAAAAATTATATCTAGTTAAAATTTATATAATTTCCATTTCCTAAAAATAAAATTAGAGTTTTTTTTTCTACGCCACATACCTCTCTAGTATCAAAAACCTACTTATTTTCGAACTGTAATATGTGCATGTGTATAGGCTTACAGATAAAAGCTGTAAAGATTTAAGAACTGGCTGTGCAGTCGCCGTCTGCGCAGATGGGAATTCGCTATCTATTGAAGCCTGTGCACCAGTGTGCGGTAACGCAATTTAAAAACTTCAATGTATGTGCACTGCTGAAGCTTGTCTGGCACGTCGTTCCAGAGGAAGTAGACTGGGTAGCTAGAAGACTTTGCCGGCATGGTTCCATGGTGCTTTAGTTATTTAATATTATATTTTGTCTCTTGTTATATGTGTTATTAAGGAACTGTTGATGAAGTTTCGTGTGCATGTAGTTATTGTTATAACGTTGAATAATCATCTGTTATTCATATTCAGCCAATGTTTTCTGACTGCCGGCTCGCTAATACGATTACCCTTCTTTAGATTGTAAACATATCGTACACACGCCTTTTGCAGTTTGCATCTTTTGAATTCCGTGCTGCTGTTTTTTATTTATAGGCCGACGCACAACACCGCACTGCCGTTAAAAGCTGACAATATCAGTGCGTCACAGATTTTCATTTTGACTTCTGGAGGCAATATATATTTTTTAATCTATGCAGATGTCTGAGCCTGTAGTATCCTGGTTTGTAGGCAGATTGATATGTGTTTGTTTCATGCAAGATCACCATCAAACATTATCCGCATGTCCCAGTAATACTGGGGCAGGGTGAGATAGGAGAGTGATATACGTTAAAATCATTACTACTTGTGAAATTTCTCCACAATAAAGTTATATCAATAACTCGTCTGCTTACTGATGGCATTCCGTGTAGGTACCTCAAAGGTTTTGAGATTCTCAGACTAAAATTAAAAAAACAGAGCTTGTGACGCCCCAGCCTATTCACACATTCATGTGACATTGGAAAGTAACAAACAAAAATTGAAATTAAAAATCTTGAGTGAATATAATAGAAAAGATAGTTCCATTAAATAGGGAACAGGAGACCTAAACAAGCTGTTGTAATTTACCTTAAGCATAATCAGTGTTTTTACAACAAATAAATAAAAAATTAAAATAATTTTCTTACAATATTATTTACAATAAATTTATATACAAAAGATTATCAAAATAGTGGAACACCAATGTCCTGGTACACGGCATCTTTGTGAGGTGGTAACACTGATCTTTCGTATAATAGGCAGTGTAGTGCGTATTCGTGCGTGCAGTCGGTTGGGCGTAAGTGAGGTGAAATAGGAGACGTCTTGACTAGGGTAGATTGTCGGAGGTCGGTAATAGTTGGGAGAAGTGTATCGAAGACTGTCAGTGTGTAAGGAGCATCGAGATCATCAATGTCCAAGGTGAAGACGGCATACCAACTCATCCGACTTGAACATCGCGGGGCATCTACGGTCCGCTTCAGAGCATAGAAACAGGCGCAGATGTCCTCTCCCAATATTGCTGACGAATCTNTCGCGGGGCATCTACGGTCCGCTTCAGAGCATAGAAACAGGCGCAGATGTCCTCTCCCAATATTGCTGACGAATCTGAATGCTGTACTGCGTGACTTATGGTACTCGGTTCCTCTGGAAACAGTTCGCATGACGTATGCATCCATTCCGTGAAGAATCGCAGCTGTACGACACGTCAGAGGTGCTAAAACGTCATATTAGTGATGTTTGTTAAGGTATTTCGATTATTTAGTTTACCAGTTGCATCTAAAGTATAGATTACTTTTCTCTCCACCTTTAACAAATTGTATGAGTCTTTCAACTTATAATATTTATATTTTTCTTTGGGCGCAGCGCAAGTATATTAATTCTTACGTACTCGGGACTGTGAACATATACACTCAAGTCCCACTTGTATAACATTCCCTTTATACAAACATACTTTGTGAAACTACCACAAAAGTAATAACAGGCATAATGTCACGCCTCTACTAGAATTTATAACTACTCAAATAATATAATAACTGTGCTGCCTACTCAGACATACAATTTCCAGCATGATAATGAAAAGTACATCTGGTTATTCTCATTTTTAAAGTTTTTACATAAATGTCATTTATAACTTGACCTATCTCAAACACATTAAAAATATTTTTTTCTTAGCAATTTTCTATACGGTTTGCCAGCAACATGACTTAAAATGGTAACCAGAAGGGTGTTAATCTTTTTCAAAAACTCATACAATAGGTACCTTTGTATTCATGCCGAACGATCCAGAAGCCATTATTTCATCGAGCATGGCTCTATACCTAGCTTATATAGATGAAACATACCTATTTATACTTCAAAATTAGGTATTTAAAGCATTTGATTTTAATTTGTCTTAACCAATAATGATATCGTATTTTAAAAAGGGCATGCGCAGAAGCCAAAGAAACAGTCATTCGTTTCCCCGTAGTGTTGGTAGAAAAGACTTAACTTCTCTTTCCAAGCAACATTATTAGAAATAAAACCAGAAACTTATGCGACAGTAGTGAGACAATTACAAATACAAACATGCCTTACCCGGTACTTGAACCCGGAAATCCTCNAGAAACTTATGCGACAGTAGTGAGACAATTACAAATACAAACATGCCTTACCCGGTACTTGAACCCGGAAATCCTCACACTCTAAATTAGTGTTGTTTTGATTGGTCCCGTTCACGCTTCCTAACCAAGCAAAACCGAAGAAAAGGCGCCACAGNACTCTAAATTAGTGTTGTTTTGATTGGTCCCGTTCACGCTTCCTAACCAAGCAAAACCGAAGAAAAGGCGCCACAGAGTTCACTGACGCCACGCCAGAACGATTGCAGACACGACCGTATAATGGCGCGAAGATGCCACAAAACTGCTTGAGTATCAAAATATCAGATTAAGAATTATTGCAGCAAGTCGACAGGGCATTCACACAATACGCCGGTAACAGCGAAGATGCTGATCCAAGAGCATTTCAGGCAAGTTACACAAAAACTGAAACAGCCCGCCTCCAAAATAATAAGGCAACCAATCGGAGCAAAGTTCGTCATGGTCACGTGGTGGGGCGAGAAGTGTGAAATAGACGTCAACGACCAGGACCGGCGTCGTCTACTACGAACTTCAGAGCAGACAGCAGCTGTTCCTTGGGCTGCTTCCGTCAGAGGGTCCGGGTGCGAGGCTGGGGTAATTTCCCTTCCTTTATATGTGATCCTTCTTCTTAACTAACAACCTTCCTTAAGTCCTTCCCTTTGACTTCCGTTGGACTTAACTTCAATTGAATATCATTGTATACTCTTCCAACTTTAGAGCAAGTAAAGTCTGTATTAACCATTTCAAATAATCCGTTTTAATTATCTGAGCTTATCCTGTTTTCCTTAATCTTAACCTTTCCTAAAAGTGTTATGAGACACCAAGGCTCATAACAATGTGCAATCCACTGCGTCTTGAAGTTAGGATTCTGAGAGTCAACTTCGGATTCAATCAGTCTAACATTTCGAATTATAGGGTTGACAAATATAATTATTTACAGGGCCTTTAATTTGAAATAAGTGACTAAGCCAATAAAACATGTAAATCACATGGCCTGCCGTAGCGCTACTTGTATGAAGAATTTGATGGAAATCTGTTGTTTGGTCCCTGAGAAGACACAAAAATCTTTATTTTATTATTCATGCTGTCGTACCAAATTGCCAGAAAGAGAGGCTTTACATACGATGCTTCTAATGTATACTTTCTACACACAAATTTTGATTTACTTAGGTTAAATTGTTTAATATACATTTCAAACTTACCAAAATGATTTATGAAGCTGCCATGTTGTACATCGTTGTCTAACCCATTTAAACTATGAAAGAAATTATGGCCTTTTGTAGCATTTATGGTGTGCAAAATTTGGTACATATTTATTTGTAATGCTGCAGTGTTACCTTTGGTGGAAATCGGTTCATTGCTCCTCGAGACATGGCATAAAACGTCCATAATTTTCGTGTGGCGATCTTCATAAAAGGAGGACAAAAAGTGATGTAGTAGCAATCTCGAAGATTGTTTACTGCCAGTATGCAAAGTTAAGTAAAACAAATTACTTACTTTCGTAGATATCGCCCAAAAAAACTAAAATTATTTTATAGTCGCCATTCTGGAAAAAGTGAGTCCTACTTTAAAAAAAATTATTTATTATTATGGCTTACAACAGTACAACACCTTCGCGAAATTAGGTATAAATGGGTTGATTTTTTCCGGAGATTAGAGATAAAAGAATTGATTTTTATTGGTTAGGCCATCTTACAAAATGGCAGAGAAATGAGTCTCTGCATAAATAAATGTGATGATTGTAATAGGTACTTCCAGCATACAAAATTAAGTTGGAATTTGTTTCGTGAATAAAATGTACTAAACGAAATTATATATATATCCACCATTTTGAATAGTATGCGTAACGTACATAATACATACATGTTACCACCACTTGCTGCAGTACGATTTGTTTGCCCAATTTGGAAGTAATCTGCCAATAATTTCCAGAGATATGAAAAAAAAAACTTTATTTGCTGGCATGGAACTATCTTACAAAAGGGTGTACAAAATATGCTCTATGTACATACAGTTCATAGTTGTATTATCAACTGCAAGCATATAAAAGTATCTGTCTAACATTAGAACAAATCACTTAACATCATCTTCAATTATTCGAGTGCTGCTGTCTTCCAAAATAGCCAAAAAAAAGTGGTTATATGATGGTTTATATGATGATTGTAGTAGAAACCTTAGTTATACAAAATTTGGTTGAAATTGGTTAAATCGTATGGAAGATATACTAAATAAACGTAAAACATTTGTATTGCGACCATTTTGAAAATAAGTAATTAATCAAGTTCAATTACTTGCTTTTACATCGCCTACAATAGTACTAGCTACATGACAATTTGTGTGAAGATTAGTAGAATAGTTTTTTAAATATTTATTTTAATATTTAAATTTATTTATTAAATTGGTGCTATTTTCCAAAATGACAGTCCAACAACAATATCCGTCTCAAAATGTAATGCTTATTTAAAGGTATGTCAGCATACGAAATAATGTTTAAATACGATGAATTATTCCCGAGATATAATTCCAGCTGTACACAACTCGCTAGACCGATGGTGACCAGCGTAGGGAGTGCATCTAGTTGTTCTTGCCTATGTGATTGATAACNCGTAGGGAGTGCATCTAGTTGTTCTTGCGTATGTGATTGATAACAAACACACTAAGCCGAGGCGGAATGCAATCCCTAAAATAGTAACTGTTAACCATATGCCATAAAAAACCAATTTAATTGTATGACAAGTAATTTTATAAAAGGTGAGTAAATTTAAACTTAAAAAAAAGGAAATCAGTAAACATTCATGTCAAGGCACTCCGATTTGTTGCTGAGTAATTTGAGTATTTTGAGAATGAGGCTTTTCTTATGGTTTTGGAGATACAAACTAGCATTCAAAATAAATCATTACGGCATATAACAACTTAAATGTGTGAACATTTTCTTAATTATGTTAAAGAGGTGCACATCATGGTAATGTGTTAAATTTGCTTTACATGAACAATCTTTTTTTTTACCTTTTATAGAGTGAACAAAAATTTACTACATATATTTTATTTATTGGCTGTGAAAATTTTTAAAAATTCCTTATGGTCAGGATGACACAATAGAAAACTTAGTAGATTACAACATTCCTTTTGGTAACGGCTAAATAGCCAAAACCATTTAGAAGGTTTGTTATGGTCGGAATAACCAATAAAAAATTAAGTTACAAAATGGCTTTCCGGTTAAGAGATTATCTACCGCGAGCCAGATCCACTGCCAGCAGGCTGGAGGAAGAAGAAGTTACACTGTAACACGTAGAGTCTGCTCGCGAAGTCAGCTAGCACATCATGGCTGGGTAGTTGGCCAAGGAAAAGGACCGCACAAAACATAGAATATTACTAACAAGGTTATGACTTCCTCCAAAAAATAATACACCAACTCTTGCATGGGTAAATAAAGTTTCCTTTTAAACTTACCAACGGCGGTACTAGAAGTTTTGTTATCACATTTAACCGATTAATTGTAGTGCTTAAGAAACGGGGAAGCGATTACACACTTGAAGATTTCAAGAAGGGAGAAGGTCAGGTCAGCACCAAAGGGAAACGCACAGAAAATGATAAATCCATAGAGTAATGGTTCAGCAGAAGAACCGTTACTTATGGTCTACAGGTATAAGTTAAGTAACCAGTACTATTTGACATTTATCCAAAGTTTGACACAAATTGTATGATTATGATTTTTTTTGGAGACCTTACAGAAGATTGACAACTCCCAGAGCTGTGGTTTTGAAGGAAGGTTATTGACACTGTTGTCTAAAGGACCAATTTACTACTGAAGTAAACACAGGGCGATTGGAGTTCAAAAAAACAATCTAGTTTTATTATTCCTTGAACAAGTTATAATTCACTCACGAGCTCTAGAGACAACTCCTTCCCGTTTATACAAAGGGGGGGG
>NQII01002177.1:0-10122 GCA_002778355.1 Clitarchus hookeri
AGCTTTTTTTCGGATGTTCTTTTTACCGACGAGTTGTTCTTCTCCAATTTAGGCCACGTGAATACGAGGAGCATGTATTTTTGGGCCGTCGAGAACCCACGCACGAGGCCTTCGACAGGTGGGTGGACCATCAGCATCAATGGCAAGATAACGTCAAGTGTGGGATAGTTGGCAATAATGTTATAGGGCTGCATTTCGTGAACGGTAACCGAAATGGCAGGGAGTATGCCACCTCGGTCTCCTAACCTTAACCCCCGGGACTTTATTATTTTTGGTTACCTCAATGGCGCTGTCTATCGAGATATTCCAACAACTCCAGAGAACATGCAGGAACGTTTTGTGCGCACTTGTAATGCTCTTCCGCAAGCAACACTGTGACTAAACTTGTGTAACGCTGCCAATGGCCACCATTTTGAACATCTAATGTGAATTTGCTACTCTTGTGGTACCCAAATCGATAGTACTACAAATGGGCATTAGAGATGCCGCTTTCTGTAGGGTATTTAATGTTTATGTTATAAAAGTGTACATTCTGCTACATTTTTAAATAGGTTTGGACGAACTTCATAGAACTTATTAGCAATAGATAAATGGCTGAATTAAAATAACTGATGTTAGTACTCATATCTCACTTATAACTAATACTAAAAGGCTGACTCACCAGCGGTATTATTTCCTCTTTCCAGTTATACAGTCTTTGTATGAAACACTTTTTCATTTGGAGACCCGGTACGGAGTTATTGTGGGTCGTCAATAAAATGGGACACACCGTATTTACGCGACTGTAAGTCCCGGCCATTTAACTGTTGAATTTAGTTGCTAGAATATCAGTTATCTATGCATGTACACTGAAAGTTAAAATTGTAGTGGCATACTTGCGATATTTTTGCAAAGTTATCTGTTGTACTAAGCAACCCAGAAAAATGTAGAACATATGCACCTTGAAGCCGCGTACGTGGGCATATGTGGCTGCAACATAGAACAACTTTCTCTTAATCGTTGCCTACATTACTATATTATTCTATTCTGTGTGTTAAAAATGTAACTTGCTACAAAGCGTGAGTCATTTTGTTTACTTAACCTTGAACTTTTTATAACGACTTTCTTGTAGCATTGAAGTTTATTGATATTTGATATTCAGTGATATCCTAACAGTGTCCTTATTTCCGCCACTATCTGGTACGAGACAACTAACCGCCTCAAAAAATGAAGTTCAGTCTACTTGGCGTATATTTTGATGTATTGTAGCTCATTCGCGACTTTTGAAAGATGAACAATATACTTTTCGTGTTTTTTATCCCGCAATGGATGTTAATAACGACTTGCGTACCATATATAGTAGCACACGCATTTAAACTGAGTTAAACTCAAGATAATTTTTCATGCAATGCGATTGTACGAGGAAAGTTCAAATAATGAATCCATAAATAAAGCCATTGAATTTGGTTAGTTTCGGAGTAGCTAGTCTATGTTGAATAGCAATGAATGTATTTTAAAGCATTGACATGGGCCCATGAGAAATGTACATTTTTCATCCAACGAATGTAACCCTGCAATTTCTAGTGAGGATCAGCTTAGCCACCTACCGAAAACCAATCTGTTTTTATTCTTAATTTTTAGTTTCAATTTATTTTAAGTGTGAAACAGCCTATTTATTTAGTGGAAGTTTGATATGTCTATGTTGGGCAGTACTAATTAATAAAAAGTTCGGTGTACTGCTATTGTTGCTCACACAAAATACATGATTCGATCATCATATTCGCTTCTTAGTACCAGTACTGCTACTTGGCTTACACATAATATGCCAGTGAAAGTAGGATGCTTCACATCATACTTTGCTTAATAGATATCATCAGCTTCCACGCACTTAGAATTAAAACTCATAATACAATTTGTTTTCTTAAGAAATACATTCTAATTATTAAATACTCTGCTACTATTAGTCATAACTGCACACATAGCTCTTTCGTCCTGCAAGTGTTACGTATATTATTTCATTGCATATTATATAAAAACATTAAAAAATTATTCCTCTTAAAAATAGCACAATATCCACAGAAAACCCAATGTTAACATAGATTTTGTATTTAATTCTGTCCTACTGTAAAATAGGGACTTACGTGGGGTAAGTGGGAGGCAAACCAGCATACGTGCACTTCGGTAGACTATCTGCTGCAAAGAAGGGAACAGCAGAATGCAGTCATACTACACTTCACCCACAAAATAAACATAATTGCATCTACAGTAAACTTTCTTTTGGAAAATAAGTGAACATCAGTTGGGGTCATCGGTGGACGAGAACCACCAAGAGACACAGACGCCGAAGGTAGAATTAGTAATTAAGCTATTAAATTGTTGAAAAACTTAAACCACTTAAGCAGAGCAGAAATGGCTACTTTGGCACAAGAGGCTGGGGGCTCGGAGCGTCGGAGGTGTTCGTGCTCTTTCATTCCAGTCAGCCAAACGCCATATTGGATACATATGTCCTTGACCTTGACCTTTGACATTTACCCCGGTAACCTGTAACCTTAAAAACAAAAAAAAACTAAAAGTTATAAAAAACAGAGGTGTGTGTACGCGCGTTAGAAGTTATACTTCTTTGACGTGACTAAAATTAAATTTTCGCGCATAACCTCAAATACTTGAAAACACTTCCAAAATTTTATTATACAACGATATGCACATAACCTCAAATGCTTGTTGCTAAGTAATATCATGTATTATCTGCTTGCTTGCAATGTTCACTGTTGAATTTCGTTACACTGTGTGCGCGCAACTTCCGTTGCACACTAAACTTTCACCATCAATGCGCCAAAAGAAGTAAAACTTCAAAATTTATTTTAAAAATTACACAAAATTTACAAAAAAAATTTACATAATCTATTAAAAATATTACATTAAAATTATTATAAATATAAAATAATATAAAAAAATTATTTTAAAAATTATAAAAATAATTATTGAAAAATTTATTTCAAAAACTTATACCCTCACAACCTCTTACCAATACTTATTCTATCGTTAGCAACGATCTTGGTTTTATTTTCTGTCGTTTGTTTATGCATTGCTAAAGGACGCCATCTTGGATTTCATATGTTTTCAACACCTAGTGTATTCATAATTGGTATCGCCACCAGGTGGCAGCCATATTTGTTTAAAGTATAATTTGTGCTGTCAGCGTCCTCCATGTTGGATTCTATGTTAAACACACAGATTGCGTTTATTTCTTGATTCAGCTGCCAGGTGAGTTGGTGGCACTCACATTTATAGACATATGAAACATCTGTGATTTTTCATCCTATTTTGAAAAAAATATTTTTCTATCAACAGTATACCTACATGCATAATGCGGGACTTTGACTACATAATTAATTTATTAAATAATAGTTGTGCCCGATGCTCCGCTTGCGTGGATTACAGAATTATAATTTAGGTTTTTTTAGTAAACATCCCCTCTTCCCCTCCGGCCACACCCGCCGCTCCACCTCAATGGCTTTCCATGTCCGCGTGCGGTCAACTGACTTGCGAAAAATTACTTTTTCACAAAACTCTTGATACCTCTTAAAGTATAGGCGAGAATTGTATGATGTATGGGGAAACATCAGCTTGAATTTTACGTATTTGTATATTGCGAAATTAAATGGTAAAAATGCTTGTTGGTATTTCTCTTTTTTAGATAGATATATGCTACCACAGTATTTTTTAGGTCTTTTTATTCTACACAATTCTTTACAACATGATATTAATCCATCTTTAACGGTTTAGACAGCGTATTGCAAGAGAGCGCGCTGGCGGCAAACATTTTTTCCGCCTTGATACACTATTATCGTCACTGCTTATTCCTTATGTTACTTTACGTAAGAAAATGTATACTAAAACCTGGCCAGAGAACATAGCTATGAATATAAAAAAACACGTAAATTGGATACGTGGTTCTCGAGTGATAAGCGCACTAACAAACAGACGTTGAGTTTTATAATATGTATAGATATATGTTTTGTTAAAAAAATTTAGTTGTTAAATTTTAAAAAAGGATGTTTTTTTAAATTAGATAATTGTACATATAGTACAATGGTACTTTATACGGTACTTTNTTAAATTTTAAAAAAGGATGTTTTTTTAAATTAGATAATTGTACATATAGTACAATGGTACTTTATACGGTACTTTTTAATTGAATTAATTTTATTTCTTTACCTTTTAATTTTAAATCATATTCTGGTAAATTAAGTTATTATGAAATAAAACACAATTTTAATCATAGGCATTTTTTATTCAATTTATATATTACGGTCGCTCATACCCTCAAAAATTTACAATATTTTAAAATAAATATGCATTTTAATATATGCAACTTTGTTGTAGCTTACAATCTTTTATGCATCTTGCTATTCACACTCGTGTTCTCCTTGTGCGAAAATATCGTTGCATTTATTACACCGACACACTGCAGGGTGGGTTATGTAGGTAACTGCACTTTTGAGTACATGTACCGAAGTCACAAAAGACCTGCTTGCAGCAAACCTGGTGCCTAGGTTTTTNAGGTAACTGCACTTTTCAGTACATGTACCGAAGTCACAAAAGACCTGCTTGCAGCAAACCTGGTGCCTAGGTTTTTATGAGAAATGCACACCGCTTTTACAAGTCTTTGTATGTCTTAGTATGCATTCACAAAATTTTAAGTATAGTGTAGGCACCTGATTTAGAGACCCGAAACCATTAAAATATGAAAAAATCTAAAGTTAATTAAAGATTTTTTTTTATCAATCCCGCAATATTTCCATCAATCAGCACCGCAATAAGCATTGTAATCACTACCACACACCACAATCACCACCAGATGCACCACAATCAGCACAACATGCACCACAATGAGCACCACATGCACTACAATCAGCAACACACACACCACAATCAGCACCATATACACCACGATAAGCACCACACACACCACAATCAGCACCGCACACACCAAAATCAGCACTACATGCAACACAATCAGCAACACAATCAACATCACATGCGCCATAATAAGTACCACAATCATCACCACAGACATCGCATTCAGGGGTAATTAATTTGTCATTATGTGTCATTTATGGGTCATTATTGATAATTTAGGGGAATTAGGGGTAATGGATGTGTCATTTATGGGTCATTATTGGTCAGTCTTGTGAGGGGTCAATATACCAGTAGTCATCAGTTGTCTGCTTTAAGTGCGTTCATGACTTCAAGCTGAACTAAGATAACACGAGGACGAAATATATTTACAAATAAAAAAAACGTTATTCCTGGGCAGGATAGCGATAATAAGTTAGCAGCTAGCGAGTCGGTCAGAAGTTTTTTTAGCTCGTTCGGTAGGTTCCTTCTCGGGATAACCATAATGTACATTGTTTACGAATAAAAGCTAATTTTTTTCCATGGCAACTTGCGTGTAATGTTATCTTTTCCCCGTACATTGTTACAAAATTGACTTTGATTTAGGAGTTTTAATATTTCTAATGTTTTTACTATTGTAGTTTACCATTTGATGTGTGTATGTATGTGTGATCGACCTAATAAATATTTATGCTAGAATTTATGTTTCAAGTGTGAAATATTCCGAGCCTTGTTAGCTAGCGTGAAGCAGATTATGAATGGAAGGTGAAGAGACTTATATAAATCACATTTTCTCAGTGTGCTCGTTTTAATTTTGTTTTAAATAAGTTACGTTTTATAAGAAATAAAGGTGTTAGGAATGTGTTTGTCGAATGTTTCGTTTTCCATCCATCAGTATGTTGTCTTTTTTTTCATGAATCAGTATGGTAACGTGTATATTGTCCTCGATCAGTATGTTCTGTTTTTTTTATCCATCAGCGTGGTAACGTGAATATTTTTGTCAAGTGTCAGACCTGGACCCTCCTGTCAGTGTGCTCTTGCGTGTATTCTCGAATGGGCCAAAGACAAATGTATGTTACTTTTTTACGGGCGTATTGAAGTTTGTATGATTAAATAAAAACGCATTCGTGAATTCTTTTTGCAACTTACTAAAGTTTTACATCATAAACGAATATACAATAGATCTCTGTTGAAATTATAAATTTAACATATCTAGTGTGAAGCCACTGCTGTAGGCGAGCTTCTCGCCTCCAGGTGGCGAGGGCACGCACAGTTGGCTACTGCCTGAGTGTTCAGCAGGAAGAACACAGTCCAACTCACAGCTGCCAACTCGTGAATACTGCATGTGGTGCCAACCTTAACTCCAGTGATCTCTGCCGCTGCTGCTACACGGCACGTCAAAAGATATTTTTCGAGGCAGCCTTCATTTGCAAAGTCTGTTACCCCTAGTCCCTAATTTATTTTTAAAATAAATAAATACTTTCACACATGTAAAAAAATACATCATTTTAGTGACAGCTAGAGTCTCATTGAATATTGTAGTTTTTTTTGTTTCTTTGAATGATAACAAAACAGATATACTACATTTTTTTTTACCAACAGTTTTTTTAACTTACTTACTCGAGAAAAAAAAATGTAAATTTTTGACAGCTTTATTTATGCACACATTACAATATTATTCTTCTGCATAGCAAAAAAATCCAAGGAATACCTTTTTTAAACAAGTTTATTCTCTGAGTCATGGATATCATTATGCACGTAATATTTTTTTAAATATAACATATGTTCCTCATAGTCTTAGGGCTTTGGAGTTGCAAGACTTGCAAGGAGCACAGAAACATCTTTGATTTTTGCACTTGTGAGGTCTTCTGGCGTACGTCTCGGCGAGCTGACGAAACGGTGGGCAGCGACAATGCTTGTGATTTACGACGTTCGTTCCGATGGGGCAGGCGTTGTGAATCGCCGACTCCTGGCGTCTTCCAATCATCTACACATTTCCTCCTACGGAATATTTCTCTCGTCCCACCTTAGTCCGTGCGTTTCGTACGTCTATAGGCGGTAGGCATGCGGAGTAGTGTGGTCGAGGTTCTTCCATGGACACGGTGGTAAAAAGGTAAAAACTTTGGATTTTTCGTTGTCGTCTCGTCCTTCCGAGTAAATTTCTTCAACGGGGGTGTCTTCCGCAGTTCTGGGGATCTGATGGACTGGCCTGTTTGTGCGGTTCGTACAGGTAATAATGATAAGAATCTTAAGTTTGCCTACTTGTCTGCACGTGATGTCTCAGTACACGCACGTGATTGGTCAACTGCAATAACGTGGCAACTCGATCACTAGCTGGTCGGTGTCCAAACAATTTATTAATGGTGTAATACGAGAGCTTCAAGGCCGTTATGACGTCATAGGGCTTGCATATGCGTATATTATAAGCAATAGGCGGGTCAGCTGAGAAACTTAGTTTGACAATCGCTAATGTGAAAGGTGGATCATCTTGGCTAGCTTTTACACCAGGTAACCCATTCCTAGTTAAGTTAAAATGGAGTGGATATTGCTCAGCAATGGTTTCTCCCAATCGATTTCTTCTTCGAATGAGAAGTCTCCGGTTTTACCAGCGCCATCAACTTCTTCAGCTGTGATGGCTACGTTACAAGCAGCATCTACTTCCACCAATGCAGTACCTATGTTTCAGATTGGTATGGTGCCATCGACTTCTTCAGCTGTGACACCTACATCACTACTAGAATCTACTGCCACCAGTGCAGCACTATAATCTACAGATGCAACAGTACCATCGCCTTCTTCAACTGTGACTCATACGAAATCTGCAATGGAGCCATAAAACATTTCGGCAGAGGTACCTAGAACACCATTTCCGGTATCACCTTGTTATTTAGCTCCAGAACCTACATCTCCAACAGGTCTGTCCAAGTCTTTGCCTGTACCACTATGTCGTCATCAGTGTCACATTTGTGATAAGACTTTTGGCCTAAATGTACGGCGACATAAGAGCTTTAATTTTGCCAAAAATCCCTGTTGCATGTCATATTTGTGTGATAGGTGCAGTATGCAGTTAAGCCGTAGCAACTACTTACTCAGACATGCAAATACCTGTAAAGACGAAGTGCATTTCTACACAAAACTTTGGTACCAGGTTTGCTACAAGCATGTCTCTTGTGACTTCGGCTCGAAAGTGTAGTTACCTACATATCCCGCCCTGCGCAGTGTGTCGGTGTAATAAATGTCACGATATTTTCGCAGAAGGACAACACGAGGGTGAATAGCGAGATGCATAATAGTCTGTAACCTACAACAAAGTTGCAGATATTTAGATGGATATCTATTTCAGAATATTGTAATTTCATTGAAGGCATAAGCGACTGTAATACATTAACAGAATAAAAAATGCCTATGATTAGAATGGTGTTTTATTTCATGTTTACCTAATTTTCCAGAATATAATTAAAACTTAAAAGTTACATAAATGAAGTAAATGTAATTAAAAAGTGTTGTATATGGTACCATTGTACTACATGTACAATTATATAATACAATAAAAATACTTTTTCAAATAGTACAATTAAAAGTTTTTTAATAAAAACATATATATTTGATAAATTATGTTTGTTGTCAAAGTCTCGGCAAAAGGGTTTTAATAGGATAAAAAATTATCGATGTTTCTTTTAAAAAAATTAGTTTTATAGGTAAATTTTTAAATAATTTTTAAATAAGAGTTCTATAATTTTTATAATTTCTTATAATGTTTTAATAAATTTTAAACCATTTATTTATTTTTTGGATATTTGGATTTTTAAGATGAAATGTCACCGGGGTCAAGGTCAAAGGTCAACTGGATGCAATATGGCTGCCGGCCGACCGGAATGACTGAGCACTAACAGCTCTGATGCTCCGAGCCGCCAGCCCCTTGTGACAAAGTCGCCATTTCCCTTTTACTCACTTAATTGGTTTCCTTGTATTATATGTGCTTAAGGATTAGTGACTTACATAGCAGCATTTCGCAATAAAGAAAATGTGAAGTAATGAGAACCCTATAAACACAATAAAATGGAGAACAACTCCTACAGCCCAGATCTATAAAACACATTGAAAAATTGTTGTTTAAGTGGTAGAATTTTCAAAGAGCCATCAGACCAAAGAACGAGCAGGTGGAGCGACCCTTCAGACTAGCACTCTTCGTTCAAAATTGTATTTCTCTTAAATGGAGGTATTCCTGGCGGAATTGAGCAACTTACTTGTGTTCAAGAATGTGAATGATCGCGATACAGTCAAGTAAGCACACAGTCAAGTATGAGAATATGAAAATATAAAATGGTCACAAAAATATTCAAAATCCATTTGCTTAATGATATCAAGTCATGGTGTATGTATGAGGCTTTAGTAAATAGGTTTCTCAAATCACTAAACCAAAATCAAGCTGCTCAATTTTTTTCTATGACACCCATATTCAGAAGGAGAAACTGTCAACGAAAGGCCCAATTCACGGGGTACTGAGACATTATAGAATTTAGAATGAACTTTTTAACTTTTGCTAAAGGGGGTGACATCAACTGCAATACATATTTGGAAGGAATAGGGTAACTACAAAGCAATGAGCCGTTCAAAGACGTACCAAGACATCCGAAATTTCCAGTAATAATACACTGAAGAGCCAAAAAAACTTGTGCAACTGCCTAACATCGTGTAGGGCCCCCGCGAGTACGCAGAAGTGCCGCAAGACGACGTGGCATGGACTCGACTAATGCCTGAAGGTATGCAGGAGGCAATTAACACCATGAATCCTGTATGGCAGTCCACAAATCCATAGGAGTGCGAGGTGGTGGAGATCTCTTCTGAACAGCACGTTGCAAGGCATCCCAGATAAGTTCAGTAATTTTCATGTCTGGTGATTTAGGTGGCCAATGGAAGTGTCTAAAGACACAAGAGAGTTCCTGGAGCCACTCGGTAGCAACTCTCGACGTGTGGGGTGTCGCATTGTCCACGTCCTTCGGAATGCATAATGGACATGAATTGGCGCATGTGATCGGACAGGATGCTTACGTATCTGTCACCTGTCAGAGTCGCATATAGACGTATCAGGGGTCCCATTACACGTCAACTGCACACGCCCCATACCATGACAGAGCCTCCACGAGCTTGAACAGTCCCCTGTTGACATGTAGGGTCCATGGATTCATGAGGATGTCTCTATACCCGTACACGTCCATCCGCCCGATACAATTGGAAATGAGA
>NQII01002177.1:10530-49827 GCA_002778355.1 Clitarchus hookeri
GATTCCCGATATTCACGGTACACTCGTGAAATGGTCGTAAGCGAAAATCCATATTTTATTGCTATCTCGGAGATGCTATGACCCATCTCTCGTGCACCGACTATAACACCACGTTCAAACTCACTTAAATGTTGACAACCTGCCATTGTAGCAGCAGTAACCGATCTAGCAACTCTGCCAGACGCTTGTTGTCTTATATAGGCGCTGCCGACCGCATCGCGTTACTCTGATGGGTACCATACCTCTGTTGTTTGCATACGCACGCCTATACCAGTTTTTTTGGCTCTCCAGTGTAAATGCTTAAATTTTCGACTGTTGTGATGTCAAAAACATAATTATATGAAAAATGTACTAAACCAATATTTTATCTAAGCAAATTGGATGTTGGATTTTACCAAGTTTTATATCACATAATATATTTTTCTTATAGTTAATTTAGCAATTAAAAATTAAAATTAGGCACAATTTTACAAATTAATGTATTTTTTATACACCCTTTTTCGAATAGGGAGATATTTTTTATTGTAAATTTTTGTAAGAAAGCATTTGATAGTCATCGACTACCAGTACAGGAAAAAAAACGGTAGTTGTAGAAGACAAACATTCCATTGAATTAATGTTGTTTTGAATTATGTTTTTGCAAAGGATGTAATTTATAATGCTGTTTGACAAGCCAAAGATATCTTACTTATAATGGAAACATTCTATTTAACTCGACTATAAATTCAAGGCAATCTGGTAAAAAAAAGTGCAATAAATTGAATTCATAACAATTAAAAAAAACCTTAACAAGGTTTTTAGGTATACTAATAAAATCGAAATTAATTGCATATTTGAAATGTAATATTTAATATTTCTGTTGAAAATCAAAACTACGCTCTTACGTTTCTAGGTGCTCGATGAGCTCGTCTCTCTAGAAATGTAACCTGCTTATACCATGTACATTTCGTAGAGCTTGTAGCTCGTTTCAGGTTATCTCATGCATCAGATCCTTGACAGCTTGGGCTTTTAATATAAGAATTTCAAGTCATGCATAGTGTGGTCACTCTTAAGCTCCTTTCGACCTTTGTAAGTGACATGAACAAATTTTTTATTGAAATTTTTAAAGTATTATTTATTAATTCGCTTCGTGTAATTTCAGGTGATACAATCTTAATTCCCCTATTCAAGACACGTAAGATCTTCCTACCGATATCGGTTTCAACTATTTGAATGTATGTTGCTTTCCACTTCCTGTTAAACTCGAGCACATTCAGCATTTTTGACTATACTGAGTTTTTCATCTTCGACAGGAGTGCATCGGTTTAAGAAGGATAAAGTTTTTACCTGACAACAGCGAAATGATCGGATAGGCTATTCATGGTTAAGTGAGCAGTTTTTGAAGCCCTCTCATTTGGAATAATTGTCAATAAATATATTTTATTGTAGCCTTTTACATTGACTTTTGAGTCCGGGGAAATAAATACACTGTGTTTCTTGATTATATGGCAATATTTATTTTAAAAAGTGGTGGAAAGATATAAAAATTGCTCATAGGAAAAAAGTGACTAGGGCCTCAAAAGTGCTCACTTTACCGTGAACAGCCTGTAATGTTTTTCACGTGTCTGTAAATGTTTGTGTTCATTAGTTCCACTGTAATTCCAAATGGCTGCACCGATTTTGACAAATGAGGAATCTTTGGATTCGCCTTGACACTGCAGGTGACACAGCTTAGGTGATTTCACGAAGTTATCAATATGGAGGACGTTTGCTGCCATAATTTTGTTTACAGCGATTTTTTTTTGTTACATTACTTTTATGCCTGCGCCAAACATCAGTTCAATAACGGGGGAAAAAAAAAAAAAATGAATGTTTAAATGGTTCTTATTCATGATTACGTTTATAAACAGATCCGTCCTTAAGGGTATATATTTCAATATAAAATTTATGTATTTAAACATGTTTATTTATAAACTGTAAAATGTTTTGTCAATAAAGTACTTGGCGTGAGGCGCGGGCGCTTGAGAGCAGAGCATATTGTTCGAAAGGCGGTTGGTTCTGTTGTGGGAAGGGACGATTAACTAGTTTGGAAGGGAAGGACCTCGCAAAAGTCCTTGCATCTGGCCTCGCTTTCGCTGGGAACAACGCTGTTTATAAATACAAGTCTTAGTACCACCAGCCATGCTGTACAACCTTACCATCAATTGTAATTATATACCATGTTATTTTTATGTCCACTGAATTTTGGGAATTGTTTACATCACGATTTAAAACGATACCACGCATGACGTGTTCTTGTCTAGCATAGTAGAGCCTGTTAACACACATCCTTATGCTGACAAACGAGTTATCCTTCAAGGGGTTTGTTTTCCTCAATGAGCTAAAGAACCCAAGATCACTAAAAGGGAAAATTGAAAAGTAATTTAAAAAAAATCACTACGACAAAATTACATATTTATTTTAATTTATATAGAGTCGGTTGAATTAAAAAGCGAGAAACGAGTTTTGTNTCACTACGACAAAATTACATATTTATTTTAATTTATATAGAGTCGGTTGAATTAAAAAGCGAGAAACGAGTTTTGTATTTATAATCATTATCATAAAGAACTATTTAAACATCTACGTTAACCAATTATACATAATAAGNAAACGAGTTTTGTATTTATAATCATTATCATAAAGAACTATTTAAACATCTACGTTAACCAATTATACATAATAAGTTTTAAAACTATTTGAATATATACAGCTGTATGTACATTTTAGTATTAGCATCACAAATAGTTGCTATTTTATTTATACTACCCTAAGTTGGAGGTCTCCTAACGGATGAGCTTAAAATTTTAAGCCGTGTGATTCCAGCTATATAAATACTTTCCAACTGGTGAAATATACTGAATATTGAAGATTGACGGCAGTATTAGACAACAGTATAAAAAAAATATCGAAAAGTAAAAAAATCTTACGAATATGAATAAGAACAAATGAATGCAAGTGAAAATAACGTAAAATAAGTTTAAGTAAGTGAATAAATTAAAATAAGCTAAATGTAACAATACTGTTCGAGAAAAATTTAAAACGCATTAATAACAACGGAAACAAGCAAATTCTATGAACATTGAGTCAAAACCAACGAAATGGATTGAAAAACATCTAATCAATGCAAAATGAATTAATACTGAGTAAATACAATAAAAAATAAGTGTATAACATTTTAAGTAATAAAAATTATACATGAAAATAAATGAAATACAATAAACAAAAAAATAATGAGAACTAAAAAATTTTGTGAAACCAACTAATTNTAACTAAAAAATTTTGCGAAACCAACTAATTTGAGTGTAAAACAACTTCCTGTTAAAAAAATAGATTAAAATGAACGAAAATGAGTAAAATTGAATGAATATCAATAAAAACCAGCAAATTAAAGTAAAAAGCAGATTTCAAGTTCACACACTGGAAAGCCTCCGGCTCCGGCACACTATGAATAAAATAAAAACTTTTTGGTACTTACGTATATTAAATATGCATACAACTATATACACGTAAGTAGTTACATTAAATGTAACTTACTAGGCTTAGTTGTTTTACGGGGATTGTCGTAGTCTATACTTACTAAATAACTTTATTCATATCAGATGTTTATTTAAGAAGTCATACAACTTTTTCACCACTCAATCCCCTATTATTCCTATGTTGTAAGTTGTGGTGTGAAAGGGTCCTCGAATTTATGGTACTGGCAGGGCCCTCATTTCCCTACGTTTTTGTTGATGGAAAAGCCTATTTTGAGTGGAAATATAACGTTTGTAAGTTACAGCATAATTTTTGTTCCTTATACGCTGGTTCTCTCGAAAAACCGTTACTCTCATCAGCATTTAAAATGTTTATGAAAATCATCCAGTATTGGCACAGAATCATCAACAACTTGCGTGGCAACATGTATTCCGATTTTTCAGCACAGAAAAAACCCGATTAGAACGTAAAATATACACCAACTGTAAAGCAACTTACAATTTTCCCCATAGTCAAAATCGCTGGCATGCGCATTAATTAATGAAACTCTTATCTTGCAACTGCTTCATCTAAAAGATTTGTTCCGTCACAGAAAACCCAGGANAAACGAGTTTTGTATTTATAATCATTATCATAAAGAACTATTTAAACATCTACGTTAACCAATTATACATAATAATTTTTAAAACTATTTGAATATATACAGTTGTATGTACATTTTAGTATTAGCATCACAAATAGTTGCTATTTTATTTATACTAGCCTAAGTTGGAGGTCTCCTAACGGATGAGCTTAAAATTTTAAGCCGTGTGATTCCAGCTATATAAATACTTTCCAANCCTAAGTTGGAGGTCTCCTAACGGATGAGCTTAAAATTTTAAGCCGTGTGATTCCAGCTATATAAATACTTTCCAACTGGTGAAATATACTGAATATTGAAGATTGACGGCAGTATTAGACAACAGTATAAAAAAAATATCGAAAAGTAAAAAAATCTTACGAATATGAATAAGAACAAATGAATGCAAGTGAAAATAACGTAAAATAAGTTTAAGTAAGTGAATAAATTAAAATAAGCTAAATTNATAAGAACAAATGAATGCAAGTGAAAATAACGTAAAATAAGTTTAAGTAAGTGAATAAATTAAAATAAGCTAAATTTAACAATACTGTTCGAGAAAAATTTAAAACGCATGAATAACAACGGAAACAAGCAAATTCTATGAACATTGAGTCAAAACCAACGAAATGGATTGAAAAACATCTAATCAATGCAAAATGAATTAATACTGAGTAAATACAATAAAAAATAAGTGTATAACATTTTAAGTAATAAAAATTATACATGAAAATAAATGAAATACAATAAACAAAAAAATAATGATAACTAAAAAATTTTGTGAAACCAACTAATTTGAGTGTAAAACCACTTCCTGTTAAAAAAAATAGATTAACATGAACGAAAATGAGTAAAATTGAATGAATATCAATAAAAACCAGCAAATTAAACTAAAAAGCAGATTTCAAGTTCACACACTGGAAAGCCTCCGACTCCGGCACACTATGAATAAAATAAAAACTTTTTGGTACTTACGTATATTAAATATGCATACAACTATATACACGTAAGTAGTTACATTAAATGTAACTTACTAGGCTTAGTTGTTTTACGGGGATTGTCGTAGTCTATACTTACTAAATAACTTTATTCATATCAGATGTTTATTTAAGAAGTCATACAACTTTTTCACCACTCAATCCCCTATTATTCCTATGTTGTAAGTTGTGGTGTGAAAGGGTCCTCGAATTTATGCTACTGGCAGGGCCCTCATTTCCCTACGTTTTTGTTGATGGAAAAGCCTATTTTGAGTGGAAATATAACGTTTGTAAGTTACAGCATAATTTTTGTTCCTTATACGCTGGTTCTCTCGAAAAACCGTTACTCTCATCAGCATTTAAAATGTTTATGAAAATCATCCAGTATTGGCACAGAATCATCAACAACTTGCGTGGCAACATGTATTCCGATTTTTCAGCACAGAAAAAACCCGATTAGAACGTAAAATATGCACCAACTGTAAAGCAACTTACAATTTTCCCCATAGTCAAAATCGCTGTCTTGCGCATTAATTAATGAAACTCTTATCTTGCAACTGCTTCATCTAAAAGATTTGTTCCGTCACAGAAAACCCGGGATCTCACATAACAATGAGATATGTAAATTAATTGAATAAAAAATACATA
Organism: Clitarchus hookeri; assembly: GCA_002778355.1. Taxonomy (NCBI): domain Eukaryota; kingdom Metazoa; phylum Arthropoda; class Insecta; order Phasmatodea; family Phasmatidae; genus Clitarchus; species Clitarchus hookeri. The sequence goes on from NQII01002177.1 coordinate 16,270, forward strand.
GTCAGGTGTTTTCAGTACATACGTATTTATTAATATCCTACCCCCCGCCCATTTCATCCTCCTGGGTTTACAATTATTCTGTAGCTGTGCCTCGTTTTATATGACTGAAGACGGACAAAGATTACAGTTTCAAAAACTTCACAACTGTTGTCGTTGAAGGAATATTGCTGTGTTTATTATTTTCTTACATGTTGACGCCAGTTAAATATTTTAATGTTTTTTTTTTCCTGAGTGCGAGTTTTTGTGTTACAGTGGAGGGTTAACTGCGACAATTTTCGGCGCCGACGTGTGTACTCAATTGTATCATAGTTCACTTAATCACCTGCTCCTTGGACGTACCTGCCTTACCGGGGCTCAAAACCTACATGCAGACTGTTACTCGGGAGGTCAACGTTCGAACTACATCGATCAACAGTCGCGATTCACGCATTATCTTTGAACGTGTGTGCTGATCCGCAGTTAAGGATCTCTGGCACGGACATTCCGTGACAGTCGGTTTAGCGGACAGGACCTCGCAATAGTTGTATTCTCCGAGACGAGCTGCAATTCAGTATAAAACTGCTGACACATTCTCAGACCCCTCCGCAGAACCGCTCTTGCCAGGAAGACACGTCAATAGTGGAAGAGACTTCAAGACGATTCTCTTTGGCTTAACGTCTCATCAACAACGGAAGCATTATAAGCGGAACCAGTCGTTCAGACAGTTAGCAATGAGGAAGGAAGCGGCTTTAACCTGTAATAGGGAACCATCAAAGGATTCGACTTTATATATATTTAGGAAAGAAATGTAAAGCCTATATTTCAGGACAACGGGACCGGGATCGAACCCAGGTCAGGTTAAAGTTCAGAAGTATTTGGATAACATTTAAAGACTAATAATTTGAGGGAAGTTGTGAACTTGGTTTTCAAAGATAACTAAATAATTTTAAGAACAGTAAATAACCAAGAAAGACAAATAGGTTGTTTTAAAAGAAAACTGGNTTCAAAGATAACTAAATAATTTTAAGAACAGTAAATAACCAAGAAAGACAAATAGGTTGTTTTAAAAGAAAACTGGTGAAAGAAATAAAAATGAGTCCATTAAACAAGTTTGTGGGAAATTTACTTGGTGATTACTAACGTGACTCACCTTAAAACATTTTGAAGTTTTGTAAATTCAGTAATCTGGAAAAACTACATAAAGGATACTGGAATCTTGAAACTTTAAACTAGTTAACTACAAAAGTTAGTTTACAAGGTGCGATATAAAGATTTTCATTTCAGAAAACGTAATATTTATAAAGGAACACATTCACATTTACATGTTACATTTAGAGTTCCTATTAAATTGANCATTTCAGAAAACGTAATATTTATAAAGGAACACATTCACATTTACATGTTACATTTAGAGTTCCTATTAAATTGATGTACAAGGCGGTAGCGTATGATATAATATTTCAATATGTATAAAATATATTATCCTGTATTAAAAACGAAAGCAGCTATGTAAAAATTCATTTTGTTTTACTCATGAATTCTGCAGTTTTAAAACTAGTCACGTCGGTATTGCATTGTTCCGTCTTACAGGTATCGATCCTCCCTATTGTCCACTGCAGAGACTAATACAAGTTTGGAAAGGAAATCGATTCAAGTTCATGAAGTTAGAGCACATGGAGGTTACTTTAAAGTCAGGTTGTTCAGCACATATCTGTTGAAACTTGTTATGAAAATTACATCACCAGCATATTCTTTTGACGCAGTAGCCGATTTAAACAACGGTCAATAAAATTGTGTACTTGCATATCACTAAAAATTACACAAGTGAATTGACAACAAAAGACTTCAAGGTGATGTAATCCCTAACATTAAAACATTTTGTTTAAACACGTAAACAGAGCTAAGTAGGTATATTTGTTAGTATACTGTAAGGCACATAAAATGTTTTTAAAAATGTCAGGGTATTTTTATTATATTTAACTGTTGAACAAATATAATGTCCGTTAAATGAGTCAAATAAGTATCTTGCAGTGATTTCCAGTTAAAGGAAACAATGTCATTGTGTGAAATTTATTATTTTCTCTTTCAAAAAGTCAAAAGGTAAAAGTACACTAAGTTAAAGTTGAGAGAAATATTTGGTATATTGCAACGTTAATAACATAAGTGTTAAAAACATTAAACAAATCAAGTGAATACAATATTAAGCCTACTCAACAGAAAATTTAAACGTAAATTATTTGTCTTATGGTCTAGGAATGATTACACAGTGCGCGAATACCCGCAACATAAAATCAAGCACAGAAGTTGAACTACTTAATTTATTTCTTTACGTGTTATTTTATTCACTATATAATTTAATGAAAAAACCCATCACGTACAGCAATAGTTGGCTCAATGTATAGTTTTCTAATAAAATATTAATGACTGTTTTTTGAATAATATTATTTAGAAGCTACAAATTCAATACACATACAAAATTATTGTTTTAAAATTTATAAATTTGTATTACGTACTATTTTATTAACACAAATTTACAAAAAAAGTAGGTTAATTGAAAATTAATTTCAACATGTTGGAAATTCATGATAAAAACTTTGTATTAAAAAAGTATTTTTCTTTAGGATATATACATTTAAATTCATAATAGTTGTCATTATATATCATTCTTTTAAATCTAAGACAGTCATTTTAGCCTATTTTATCATTTAATGATTAATTTTTCACAGTAATATGGCAGTTATTAAAGCCAAAGCTACATGTTACGTAAACGATTGCTTTATAACATAGTAACCGGCGTCCAAATATCTAGTCACTAAATTTAAGCACATCAAATTACAGTAGTCCAAGTTCTGTTTTTTATTTTATTTTTCGCAAATGTGCGCTTTGCAAGACCTTGCAATAATCCTCAAAAAGTAATAACTACNTTCTGTTTTTTATTTTATTTTTCGCAAATGTGCGCTTTGCAAGACCTTGCAATAATCCTCAAAAAGTAATAACTACACTGTGAATATATTTTGTGATACCTGCTAAGAAATATTATTAACAAGAATTTGGTGGTAGTCTGAGAAAACAAAAATACTAACTGATAAATAATTTATGGATTCTTTTAGGCAAAGAATAGTCCCAAAAATAATTATCTTTTTTTTTGCCAACTAGTAAATATAATATGCATTTACTGGATTTGAATGTAAGTAAATGAACAACGAGTACTTATACGTTATAGGTAATGAAACGTCTTTACAAACGACTAACCGGCCCCTCCTTCACTATTTCCTGCGAGCCTGCAGGCCTAGGTCCAGCCTGCAACACATGCGATGGGTGCCAGGTACATCCTAGCACGAGGTGGCATCGAATACTACAAGGCAGATATACCGGACACTCGATTGCGCATCTAGCGGCAAACTGGTCCAGTTCAGAGGGTGAAGTTAAGGTATCGGCGGCTTGTCAGTGTGGGTAAACATTCAAGTCATAATAGCTGTTTGACGAGTCGTGCCGAAACATTCGTGCACCTCTTCCATGCATCTCACTGATGAAAAAAATATTTCATGTAGGCTAGGTAGCTGTACAAGCGAGAGTGGATTGGTCTTCCTGGAAACAAATCACAATGAATGCGACTGTAAATTACTTCGAAATTTTGTTCTATTTATTGAAACGTTATCATACATATATTTTTATCTTGCTTACATTTTGAAACAGCTTGTTACTTTGTATGTTAATTAATATTGAAGTTATCTTCTATTTGCTTACTATCGATACTTAATAATCCCCTTATCAGAAATAAAATATTTTAATGCCAGAAAACGTATGGTTAAAATGAGGTTGGGGCAAACTTGTTAAGGGAGACTTAGCAACTAATTTAACATATAAACACTTGTGACTAAACAACAATAGCAAGAGCCTATACGTCAATAAACTGTGTTGCACGTAAGATTTTATATAATTAGGTAAACGATAAAAAAAGAAATAATATTTATAAGTTAAATATATAAAAAAATGTTATAATTTAATATTAAGAAGTGACCAATTACACTCCATAATAACGACTAATCATTAAAATAATGTCAACAATCCTTTACTTAACAGTTTACGCCGTCACATTGTCTCTTGAGGCTAGCGGTGGTTATTGTTCACTGTAATTTCACACAAGCAGATTTCCGCGATAACGGTCCTTTCTGACTGCACACACAAGCACACATTCGCAGAAGCGTTCGTATACCTGCAATTGATCCAAGACCCGACTGAATATCGATACAAAGTTGTCAGCAAATTACTTAATTTCCAGTACCTTGCACCACTTGCCATACTTTACGATTGGGAACGGGTGTCTCGAATTGATCCGTTTTCCTTACATAACACAGTGAAATACGTATAAGTACCACAATTGAAGAAAGTAAGCCACAAGAGTGTCTAACACATGTGTCATAACGGTGTGCTACGGTTAGGGGTAGGATAAGTAACGATGCACGATGGTGCAACGTAAAGCGGAAGTGATTATAGAGCTATCACTGAGAAAATGGTATTGTTAAATTAATAAATTATACCAGGAGCAACAATTTAAAATTATGTATCCTATAGGGGCTGTTAAATATTTTAATGCTAAAACCAAATTATTTTGTGAGTGATTGAGTGAAGATATTTGGTCGGGTCTTAACAGTGAGGTCTTGACAGCCGAAGGGGGTTGGTCGAAGTGAGTATGGAGCAGCGCTGGAACGAAAGAACGTGGGAAAAACGGGAGATCCCCGAGAAAACCCATGGTTAGCGGCATCGTCCGGCACGATTCCCACTTGCGAAAATCCGGGAGTGGCCCGGCCAGGGATTTAACCCAGTTCGCCTTGGTGGGAGGCGAGCAGGCAGGCTAACCGCTCAGCCACCGCGGTCCCAAACTATTTTGTGTTTCTTAACCGGTTGCCGCAAACTTGTAATATGTTGTTGGTGCAACTAGATATTTGTATGGTTCTGTGTACTTTTAAACAGTTTCGGTTATCACGAATAAAAAATTAAAGCACGACTGAGTTTCAAACGAGGAACTTCTGAGCCCGAAGCGCAGCGCAAACTTAACGACCTCGGCTAAAGGGACTCATCACGAAATAGGAATGTTTTAAAATACATAATTTTGTAAGCACGAAATATACGTTATTAAATGAATATTTTCAAGTTTTACAGATTTACTTTTTTGTTGAACTTGTTTCATTGGTATTGTTCATGCATTAAGCATACATAATAGCACAAACAGACACTGCTACTGTCCTTAGGGTACCAAGATTTCTAAACAAACACTCGATCTGTACTTCTGAACTTAGGCTGTCAAATAACCTGACTTCACTAACGCCAACCAAATAAAGTTCAGTACTCGACCAGACTCATTTCGTTGCCGCCACAAATTCTGTAATACTAAACATGTCAGTACGGTATATTCCTGCTACAAGCAAAACATTAGTTTGACTCTATTTTGACATATACAATTGTCTCGGTAAACTTTCTGATTAGCTGAAAGTACTTTCAAAATATATGTGTGTACTTAATACATGTAAATGATGTTGCAACAAGTAAATAAGCTTTAGACTCAACAAATTATTAACAAAATACTTTTGTTTTGTTTTGTTTTAAGATAACTAGCGGATATGTTTGGAGTATAACCGGATTACTTGAGTAAACAATTAATTGTTTTCAAGTAAATTTATTTTTTACCTTCAACTATGTATTTTTATCTTAGTGTATTACTTATCGTGTCAGGAAATGAGCCTCAAAACGTGGAGGAAATCTCTTAAGGCTTTGTTCTTTCTATAGTATTATTTATATTCGGTGCTGTAATTGACAACAAATCTACGTGGCGTGGAATAGTGATTGGCTCAATGCTTTGAAATTATAGTATACACACTTGATTGGAGAGCTTTTTGATGGATCAAATATATATCAAATCTGGGGGAAAACTTATTTCATAATATAACTGTTGGTTTGTTGGAAAAACAAGTGTAAACACTCGGTCGTACAGTTCTTTATCCACATGACTGTGGCAGTTCTGTTAGCGCTTCGTGAACTCAAGTTGGGAATATGCACAAAATACGACGGGGCCGCGGTTGTGCAGAATTCAGAATACTCGCCTCCCACTAAGGGAACCGGGATCAATTCCCAGCGGGGTCACCCGGATTTCCGAGTGTGGGAAACGTGGCGGTAGTTACCGTTGGCCAGCGGCCACTCCCGTTTCCTCAGCCGACCATCAACTATCAACCCAACACATGAGGAAAATATACGTATATGTATACGAACCCCATATTTTGTCTATGCTCTGGGACTGCGAATTACATTTCAGCCAGTTTCTGAAGGCTACTTTCCTGAAATGACCGTGAGCATGCTGGTCGGACCGAACATTCGCTTGGCAAGTCCCTTACTGCGTGCCACGTTGTGTAGTGATTCATTCACTCTCGCCTCCCAGCACGGCGAGCAAGGCTCGAGTCCCAGCGGGGTTAAACCAAGATTTTCACGTGTTGGAAACGTCCAATACTCTCGTTTTCCTACGGTTATACTGATCCATCCTCACTCAATTACGCTTAGGATATCAGATTTAAAAACACCGTTCAAATCTCTCTTTGTCTCATTCCTTCTTTCTGTCCCTTTGTGCCCATAATGCGAGAACTTGACCCCGTTAAGCCAAGCCATCTTTAAAAAAAATTTGTCTACATAGAGACCAATGCTTTTATAAATTAAGATGTGGCAAATATAAGTTACAGCAATGATTTGCAAGACTTGAAATTTAAATATGTCAAATATAATTCACTAAAAATAATTACTATTTTCTGTTTGGATAAAACGCTTTACAGTTATAAGTTGGCATGTCTGACGAGTAGGCAGTGTTGTCATTGGCTCCTGCAATTTTGAAAGTGTGGAGAAGCGGCGTTAACGTGGCATTAAACCAATCAAAAGCCTACATACAGTTGGATTGCCGTAACAATGACGCCTTACATATTTTTTATTAGCTTCGGTGACATTCCATTTTAGACGTTGCGGTGACATTGTGCGGTATAGTTATCCAACTTCCAAGTCTTTGCGTTTAAAAATTAAAATTTCCAAATCAGTATTCTACAAGTCACGGGTAAGTAGTATCTAGGCTGCATTCCCCGATAGACAGACATAATATTGTCTTCACTTTTATGTGTTCAGCTATAAGAAACAATGTCGCAGATTAGGCAAAAAATAATAATTTAGCGTAACAAGCAAACGTATGGATTCCGTATTTATTTTGCAGAAAGAATCAATGTAAACAAACCTTATCTCAGTAAGAGTTTTCATAAATAACAGGACACCACACTGTTAGAAAACGTGTCAGAAAAAATACGTAAACTATAGGCTACAAATTATCCAAGCATCTTCCTGAAATTACGGACTCTATATTTTCAATAATGTTAGCTCCGTAAATTTCACATTAATCTGCGTGAATTCACGAAACGTGGCCATAAACTTGCAAGTTGGTTTTTTTTAAATCTGCTCTTTATAAAAAGGGGTAACAAAAAAGTTTAACTTTTGTTATGTGGGTGTTTCATTGAGTATAAAAATTACTGTATGGAAGTTAAAAAAAATGTTGTCCGGTCGCGGGATTTGAACTCGGAAAAGATAAATAACAATCAAACGTCTGATTCACTCACCTACAACACAATTTCAGAAAAAAAATTTATTGTAAAAAAGGAAGACAGTATAATGATGTATATACAAAAAACGGTCATAGTAGAGTACCTGCGAGTTTATTTTATTTCAGCTATACAAACAGGGATAAGAAAAGGGTTTTTTTTCCATTATGTATTTCACTTTGTATAACCGAGATGTTATAAATATTTAGTCCTGTAGTGGGATTGTAACACGAATCTACATATTAACACTTAATAACTGGAACCACCCACACAGCATAGGATTTCCACTGGATGTCCCAATTACATCAAAGTCGTAAGTCTTGAAGTGAATTTCTTCAGGATATCCGTTCGATATCTAGTACTAGATATCGGTCCATACCACTTCATGAATATCCATTAGTTGTTACAAAATCTCCAATGGTAAGTTTCTGTATCTAAGGATGTCTATAGGTTATCCACAATATCTATATCCTTGTATGGATATTGGGTGGACATTTGGATATATTTTAGCAGTCTTTCGGATCAACTTTGCTATTCCTGGATATCCAGAACGTCCGTGGGGACATATATTAGATATTCTTTGGATATCTGTGTGCTATATAGGCACTCACCTACCGCACATTTACACGAAGTACTGTATTTCGTAAATACATGAAAGTGACGAACGCGTCTCTCTTAGTTTCATGTCGTGTTAGAGCGCTAGCTATTTTGATTTATTTGCGTTTTCTGAAACGAGGTACCGAATAAATAGCTTTATTTTCGTTGTGTGCTTATTTCACTGTGTATAAAGAATGTTTTGTCCTGTAGCGGAATTTGAAAAAGAAAATCAAATAATTGATATTCCATGAGTGGTTTACAACTCACCTACAAATATTTTACATGATGTAGTATTCTGAAGATGGGATTTTATACGCTTGAGGTATCATCAGCATTGTTCGTATCTCAAAGTCGAAGTCATAATGATACGGAGAAGAGCTTTCGTATGTCATACTTACGGAGCTCATTTCCGTTAATTCCGTAAAGTAACTCTACATATAGGTAAAAGTTTCCGTAAATCTCCAGAAATTTCTAAGGGTGCACTAAAAAAAGATAACAGTCCTTTTATTTTCCTACTTGTCAATGTCAACTGTAGCTATTAAATTTCCTTAACGTAATACTTAGTGGTTAAAAATTCACGCCATATCGATTGCGGACGAAAGTTTACGTCAGTGGAACTACCACGCTGTGCAATTAAAATAGGTTGAGTTGCGACTGGTTCAGTGAGCTAAGGAATATTTATTCGTTGTCACTCTGTGAGTACTGCTCAAGGTGTGGTAGACCGCGCGACTCCACTGGCAAGTCGAGTAACAAGTAGTTTGTAAACGTAATTAGTTACGTGGAATGTGATATTAATAGCCGACTACATATCGTCCGCAAGCGATATATTCACCATTGAGTCAGACGTGGTTGCAAGGTAAACGAACGCTCTATAAAGAAGAGCTGAGTCAAATGGTTTTGGTCGGCAATTTAAGTGGATCAGTCCCCGCTAACTCGGAGATGCAGAATTTTGGAAACAACCTGCAGTGCAGATTCTGTATTAAGTATTAGGGACGATAGCACACAGGACATTTATTTCTACATTTTTTAAAGTTGGTATTGCTTGTCTACCGTACCTTGTTCTATTTCTGAATCTTCCACATGGAAAAATCACTTTTTCCTCCAACAGTTGCTAATGAATAAATGCAATAAAGCCGTTAACAAGTTGATAAAGCTGGAGAAGCTTTTATTTATGCTTAATCGTGAGAAAAATGTTGTTAGACAAACTAGAATGTAACTTACGGTGTATAATCCATAAATCCAAGATGGCGACTTATTGAACGCAGGTGCGGGTGAAACGAGTTTGGTATGGAGCAGCAGTGGAATGCAATGGCGATCAAAGCGTGAATACCCCAAGAAAACCCACAGGCCAATAAAAGCGTTCGTCACGTTTCTCACATGCGAAAATCTGGATGACTCCGCCGGGAATCGATCCTGATTCGCCTTGGTCGGAAGAGAGTAGTCCCGCTACTTCATCATCGCGGAACCCATTCTATCACAATACTGAGCTATTTGAGTGGAGTGGAAAGGGTTGCGCGGATCTTAACACCGGAGTCTTGACAGTCGATGAGGGTGAAATGAGGTGAGTATGAAGCAGCACTGGAATGCAGGGGTGGGAGAACGGAAAACCCCTGAGAATACACGCCGGTCAGCGGCATACTTCGGCACAAATCCCACGTGAGAGAACTGGTCTATTCAAGGCAACCGAGATTACCTGTAAATTGTCGAGTTTCATTCTGACATTCGGAGAATGCCCGACGTAAAAGCCCAGTAAATGAACGAGATGGTCAGATCTGAACAAACGGTCAAAGACTGCAGGTGGCATAGATCTTACAATGTATACAATAGTAATGTTACTAGGATACCGCATCTGATGTATATTTTCTTGCCATAGCATTAAACAGTAAACGTCACTTAATTTATGAGACTACTTACCCCAGGACACGCGGCATTTTACTGAGTTCAAGTCGGATGAGAGAGTCACAGCGTGTAAAACTCCCGTCTCTATGTCATTCAGATCTGTTTCACTGTTTACCACCCTGTTGATTCCTTATGTAAGATGCCAAATCTCGCCCTTCTCTATGCAGCTCTTCTATATAATGTTAAATGTTAAGTTAACATTTTTTGAAAATAAGTTTGGAAATATATACCGGCCCATAACTACGCGTATTTTGATCAACGTTATGGCTGGAAAACTTTCGTCACAGTTGACAAGAACTTTAGAAACATATTTTTATCCCTCAGCGTATTTTAAAAGTTAATATTTACAAGCTGTCAAGTTTACTGTAAAGAGTTACCGCATCTGAAACAGCCTGTACATGAGTGGTGTCAAAGTCTTTAAAACTTTGATCGTAAATATTTATTTAATTTATCTATTCGGTAATTACTCAGTAATGGAAGATTAATGGAACTATCTTTTCTCGCATGATTAGGCCTATGCTTACATGTTCGTGTGTGGGTTATGGTATAACTTCACATATGAGTTATTGGTCTCAAGTAAGCTTTTACTCTGTCTGTTTCCTTTACTGTATTTGTAGTATTTTAATGTGAGATTCAGTAATTAAAAAAAAACGAAGTTATCATTTATTAAAATTTTTTGAAAAATGCTGTTCAAATTGTAGACATTACTAACAAGTTAGTACTATTTACTCGCATACAAAAGATATTTGACTCCAAATTATTTCCATAAATCCGTGGAAACATGACAATTTTAATGTTATTTAGACGTAAAAATTATTTTAACTAACTCCTTTCGAAAAAAGATCATTTAAATTTAGATGACATATAAGTTACTTAGAGAAATATTTACAATTACTCTAAAAAATGTTTTCACATTACGAAATTGGTATACATTTAAAGATTTTTAATGTTTGTAAATTTAATGAAAATTTTTTTTCCTAACTCTACCTTATAATGGACTAAGGCATGACTTTACAGGTGCCCTAGTTTATTTTTCTGTAACTGGTTTCGTTAATTTTATTTGTACGTAAAAAGATTACTAAATCTGTTATTTTGACTTGTTATGATGCAAAAACTGTAAGATCTAAGATTATTTCATGCTAGGAAAGATTATTTACACGTAATATTTACAAGTTGAACGATATTTCGTACAACTATAAAACAATGCATTTTCTGGTGAAAAGCATTGTTTGCGTTAAATCCGCCGCGAAAATCTAAAGCTAATAAGTAACATAAATTACAGTTTTAAATATTTTTTTGTTGCTGCAAATTGTAGTAATAACTGGTGAGATAGAAATAAATGTATATTTGTAAGAGTATCACAGTAACTATTTAACGTGTATTTGGTATGAATCACAGGCCCTAGATTGAATTAAACACCTCCCAGGTAATTTTATTATGGTAACGCCCTGAATATTATATTTTATCATTTGGATTAAAACGTTCAAAGTAATAACTTACGAAAAAGAGATAATTTTACAATTTCTAACATTTCAATGTAATATGAATTTTATATAGTATTATGATAGCAAACATTTGAATTTTTGGGGGGGGGGGATATTAGCAGTAGTCTCTTTTGATTCACAAAAAAATTATACTGTTTTTATTGGCCAGCTGTAGATACATTTCCTACATGCTGGAAAAGGCTTAATGCTCGACTCCACGCCTTGCTCATAAATTCTTCGCTTTTGTGTACTAATTTCAGTTCCACAGTAATTGTTGAGAATTTCTGACTAGAGAAAATGTACATTTTACGGGTTGTATAATTTTCTGTGCTTAATTCTATTTGNTAATTGTTGAGAATTTCTGACTAGAGAAAATGTACATTTTACGGGTTGTATAATTTTCTGTGCTTAATTCTATTTCGCAGCTGTTAAAAGGCAGGAATACATTCATGTTTCAATGTTTATATTATGCTATTCGTGACGAAATTTTGCTTTGAGATTTCTGATTTCGTGGCTGTACTGCACGCAATAAAAAGCAAACCTCTCAAGTAGCATTTTTCAAAATTTTACTTGCGAAAATTTTTTTATACGTATGAAATGAAANAATAAAAAGCAAACCTCTCAAGTAGCATTTTTCAAAATTTTACTTGCGAAAATTTTTTTATACGTATGAAATGAAATAATGGACTACAGCATGTGTGTGTGTGTGTGAAACGGATCCTTTGAGCGTGCACGTGCTTGGATGTGTGGCAGAGAGAAGTAAGTGTGGTGCAAGCAATACATTACAAACCAATACCGGCCAGCTTGAAGATTTCTGCGAGAAAATCCGGCGGTGTTGTCACCTCCATCCAGCAGACAGCAGCACCTGTGTTTAATATTGCATTCCATAGATATTAATAATACGATACCAACATGGTGGGTATAAAGAAGAAACTTCCTTTTCTCTCTGGAAAGTTTATTTAACAATGCCCAAAGATGAAACGACAAAAAACTAATTCCCGATACGTGAAATATTTCAGAAGTGGAAAATATTTACCGACGAATGATAGTAATAAAAAACTTTTGAAATATTTCCGGAAATAAAATAATAGTAACACCTCTTGCCACCAGGGTTTTTTTTCGCACACACACGCCTATGCTATTTGTATGGAGCGGTCCTTCTATTTGTCTGTAGCGTATTTGGTGCGAGCACGGCAGCCGCAGTATTTGCGAGGCTACGGCCTGGCCTGCGCCTGTTCCTCCGGGGCTGCAGGCCGCGGTCCGGCAGGGAGACATGCGATGGCCGGCGAGAGGGGCGGCGCCTGGCACGGCCAACCCTCGCTGGTCACCCCGCCAGGCACGGACACCGCGTGGCGCCTTCCACTACGATCGCGTTCTCTCCCCGGCCGCTCACGCTCGACCACCGCTGCACCGAGGTCATCACCCCGCCTCCCGGCTATCCGCGTCACTTCGACATGTCACATTAGGCAGCCTTGCGACACACATCTGGCCCGTTCATTATCGCCACAACCAATTGCATTTTCTCGTCAAAGACTAAATAAAATTAAATAATTTTAATGTGGTGCCTCAATAAAATATTACCATTATTAGTATTGTCTGATCACAGACGATAAATTAATAATAAGTCATGATATATATTTTTTTCAGTGTTTCACATAAACCTACATATATGTGTATTCACTTTTTTTTATATAGGATTAATAAAAAGTATAAAACTACTGCTACGAGCATGATTCTTTCTACCCTTGAAAACTTGCAGACAAAATCATATGTGATTTCTATTTCGTTTCTTAAAATGCTTCTCTATATGTGTAAATATTTATTATAATTGCTCTTNCAAAATCATATGTGATTTCTATTTCGTTTCTTAAAATGCTTCTCTATATGTGTAAATATTTATTATAATTGCTCTCACCAGATCGTTGCTTTATATTTGAAAGAGATTTTTTTTATAAAGGAAAAAAAACTGTAGGTTTTATAGACAACGGAGGATTATCATAGTAATAAAATAGTTAATGCGCTAAAAATATTAAAAAGGTTTTAATAACTGAACAGTTTTTGACAGGACCTTCGACATTAAAATTGCTTTCACTTTATTATCCACTCGACCACCAATTAGTCACTTCGCACTTCAGCTATTGAATGTATTTTTTCTTAAAATACAAGTGTATTTACTTCTATCAACTTAATTAACAGTAAAAAAACTTAAGGAGACAAAATACCACAAGGAACCTGCATGATAATGTACACTAATGAACATTATAACATGATAANAAAAAAACTTAAGGAGACAAAATACCACAAGGAACCTGCATGATAATGTACACTAATGAACATTATAACATGATAATCAAATAATATTAAAATATTTTACCTAGGAATTATTTATATGCTAATGTAGAATAAAAGCTAATATGTTCAATTTTTGTTTACATTGCGTATACGTAATAGTAAAAATGTTTAAACAATTTTCAAACTCGTGTACGTTATTAATAATCAATAATTACTCAGACTACGATTAACAAAGACACAACCTAAATCATTTAGTTTATTAAAATACGATATTTGTTTGGTACGATATAAAATATTTTCCTTGAAATAACTAATCGGAACCATTTTAGATAAACTGTTCACAAACTTGGTTTTTCAAGTGAGCAATGTGGTGTAAATTGCTCGACGTGTTCCCTAGGGGTGCTCTCATCTTTTGGTCTTCCTTCATTCCGTCTCTTATGCATTCCTGCCTAATATCAATAAATCCGTTCTACAGACTATTTAGAAATAGCATCAACTCCATATTTTCTTTAGGAAAAATGTTTATTCAATCGTTAGTAAGTAATAAAATATTTACTATATATGTATATATGCACACACACACACACACACACACANGTTTATTCAATCGTTAGTAAGTAATAAAATATTTACTATATATGTATATATGCACACACACACACACACACACACATATATATATATATATCCATACAAACAATATTTTATAATAATGCAAGATGTATCTAAGGTACAACAAAAACTGAAGCANATATATATATATATCCATACAAACAATATTTTATAATAATGCAAGATGTATCTAAGGTACAACAAAAACTGAAGCATTTAGTCATTTAAAAATTGAAATATAATTCAATGAACAGTTGTTTATGTCTTCAGTTATTATGTTACATATTATCGTCTTTTAAAAAAAAGTATAAACATGACTTTGCAGTGGCCAAATCTATATTAGGAAATTGAATTTTATGTTGACTTAATATTTGAAATATAATTAAAACTGTATCAGTTACATGTAACAGCAGATTCAACATCCTTGGTGTATGTTAAAAGTATATAATTGTTAGGTAGTGTGCTTGTGTACAGTACTTGTTACAAGTAGAGTATGGGAGAGACGTGCTCTCCGAGTCATAGACTAAAGACGAGGTAGACCGGTGTCACTGGCTGGGCACAAGCAATATCCGTGTCCCAACATTAAACTTGTTTTCTGCCAACACGTCTAGCGAAAACGGCATGTTTTGGATTTTAAGTTAGAAAACTGATTTGTAAAAAAGTGCTAAGAAATGTTTTTATACTTCTTCTAACCCATTTGTAATGCTTTTGACTAATTTTGAGTTGGTAAAAGTATTTTAACACTATAATAAAGCTTGTCATTTCAAAATTAAGATGTAAACAAACAGGTTCTTCAATGTCGACCATGTGACTTTGACAGTTGTGCATGATTGGGGTAAGTCAATGTTGGGTAAGTGCGCAGAAGACGAATAAGCGGTGTTCCTCATCTTTAGTCTATGCTGCGAGGAGACCAGACGTTATCAGAAGAGCGAGCAAGGACGGCTCTCCAGCCCACGACTGGCTCGCCACTGTGTGCAAGTGTGTCGGGCTGTGAGCGAGTCACGGGGTAACAGGGCTCAGTGTCGGTCACTACCTCGCTCCCGGAGGGTCGCAGGTCACGGGTGAGCTCGCCCGCTCCTCGTTCTCACAGTGATCCGTCCACATCCACAGCACACTGCCACATCACTCTCATCTACAACAACTGCTATTACAAAGCATCTATGAAATTTCCGTTAAATATTCCGCCATTTATAATTAGTCATTACCCTTGCAAATAGTTCATTAAAATAATGAAAAGTTTCATCACATTGTCTCCACGGTAACGAATGTCATAAACAATTAAATTTGTAAAATTTTATGGGTTTCTGCATATACAAAGTATTGTTGACCAATATTGATTACAGAACTGGTTTTCACTACTCGTCGTTTTTCTAGCGAGTAAAAAGATATTTCAAATTGTAACTAATTATTATTGTAGTAGTTATAATATTTCAGACCGTTTAAAAGTTTTTTATTCTGTGAACGTTTTTATTATGTTCCACAATAAATATTTATCTTATTTGTTACAAAACAGAGAGCTAATCATTCAAACGTTTATATTGTTATATAGTTTTTAACTTGCATTTCTATGGAATACCAACTCTATCTCAACAACTCGGGTATTGCTTAACGGATTTCGACTGTTTTAATTGATAGGATTTCTAACGATTTCTTAAATATGTAATTTAATTTTTATAAGCGTTAATTGGTGAATGCTTTCACTTTCCTTAGGTCCCAAATGACATAGACGCCAAAATTATCAAAACGATAAGGGATCGAAGAATGTTCACTTTAAATTCTCCATAGTACTTTAATAGTTTGAAATATTATATATGATTGTGGCCAGAAAAAAATACTTTCTTGGATATGTTATGTAAGCAATTTACATAGAAAGTTTTATTAAATTCTGTGTGTAGGGAGTTTAAAATATTACGTCAATCAAAACAATTTTTAATCTCAGCTTATTTTTTAAGTTTAACTCCTTCATTCGTCCCTGCATGATTTTACCGCCAATAAATTAGAACAAAATGTAACACCTATAATAATTGCACCTCACGAATTCTGTTTTTGTTTCGTTGAAAATAACATTTTCAAATTGTATTTGTCTACGTGATTTTTAAGAAATATTTTTAGATATAATGATTTCTATGACTTCAATTTTTAAGAATTTTAAATACGTACAAATACGATTTAATATTAGCTACAGTTTTGTCAACCACTAGCAACATTCTTAAGTCCTCGAATATATTATAGCCAATAAAAAACCCTTTTAAACTGTTGGTTCAAGTTTAAAAGGGCAGCCTTATACATGGCGGTGACCTTCATGTGTTAAGATAATACGTGTAAGCTCGTCAAGTTAAGTCTGTGAAAGCAGCAACAAGAGTGTATAGAGAAGTAATAATGTAATGTGTGACCTAATTATAATGAATGAAATAATTACTTTGACTGTACCACACCGAAAAATTGAGTTAAGCATAAATCATAAAACTTTAAAAACTTGAGAAATCATACGTTTTAAAGCAAAATTGGCGAAATTTTTTAGTCATAGAAAACATAGAAACACAGTGAAGAATATGTTAGTGCAATAAAAGCATATAAATTTAGGCTATTTTATTGTTAAACAAAAATGGAACAATTTATTTATTAAATAAAAGGGCAATGCACCAAAACCATGGACTCATACATATTAAAGTTGAATAAACTTTATTGTACGAGAATGACTTGCTGTTAGTGACAATACTGAGAAAAAATTTAGTGTTTCCGTATTTTTTAGGTTGCCTATGGAGCACAAATTCGTTTTATGCAATTACAGAGTGCGTTTCCGTTTGTTAATCGTATATTTTCGGGATAATTTACATAAATGTACGGACATTTTGAACTGTTCAGAAATGTAAATATATGAATATTATCTTTCAGCAGGTCTGTGTATGAAACAAAAAAAAATAATCACTGAGCTAACCGTCAGTCATAACATATTTGTAATAGTTATTTAAACAGTTTTAAATAAAGTACTCTAAACTCATGGCTTACTCAATTATTGGTATCTAGATCACAGCAGCAGCTTCGATCGCAGACCCCGAAGGGCAGGAATTTCTCGAAAGGTTGTGAGGAGTGAGGCAAACTCTGCTGTACTCTGGGGGTTTTTAGGTGTACTCCTATTAAAACCCGTCTTAATTACGCCGCTGTCATGTCCTCATTCCGTGTCCAACATTGTCTATTGTTTAAGCCGGCTGGAGCAATAGCAAATAATTTTTCATTGTTGTAGCTTTAGGAATAATTTTTCCTTGCAAATTGGAAGATCCNCCGGCTGGAGCAATAGCAAATAATTTTTCATTGTTGTAGCTTTAGGAATAATTTTTCCTTGCAAATTGGAAGATCCTTCATTGCAATGGGACATTATATTTATTTCATGCGCTATCTTTTTTGTGCACGTACGATTAGCCATAGCGACATTTATAAGAGATTTATGTTCAAAATTGTTTATTAGCTTAACTTGATCGACGCATGATTATTGTTAACCGTTGAGTGGCAGTGCTCATTTTGCTTACGGCAGAAAAATTAAAATGGACAGAAAAGTACATTCTAAGCGATTACAAAAGGGCTTAATCAGCCCCGAATAGTCTAAATAATCATTTCATACTGTTCATCAGAGCCAATATAGTAAAAGTCTGTTGGATGTTTACCGTAACCATTTACTCTTTGTTCGTGTTCCGCTGTTAATTTATGGTTTTTTGGGTGAAGTTACAAAGGTTCATAATCTTGTCGCCATATGATATGTGTATCATCAGAAACATGAAAAAGAACCCAGTGGAAACTCTTATAAAATATTTTACTTTTATCCATAGCTACCTAAATACCACGTGATTCCCATATTAAATGTATATTTTTATGCTGTATATAATAGTAACCATAACATCAAGACTTCATCGGTACTACACAATGTAATAATAAAACATCGTAGTGATATAATAATCGATCAGTGTTGTACAATTATACATTTTATTACTTTTCGTAAGAAATACGATGTAACANTCGTAGTGATATAATAATCGATCAGTGTTGTACAATTATACATTTTATTACTTTTCGTAAGAAATACGATGTAACACACTTTAATGGTACGTAAAGAAGATCGAAGTGATGACGGTATCAATACATCAAGACGAAGTTCTGCACATTTATGGCATAGAAGAATGGCATTATTACTCCTCACCGAACCGTCTAATGCCTGGTTACATGCGCCGATACTATTGCGCACGGAACCAAACAAATGTCGTNCGTAGTGATATAATAATCGATCAGTGTTGTACAATTATACATTTTATTACTTTTCGTAAGAAATACGATGTAACAAACTTTAAACTCATTTGCCATCTTCAAGAAGTTGGAAAAAAACGAAAATGTATTAGTTCAATGGTACGAAAAGAAGATCGAAGTGATGACGGTATCAATACATCAAGACGAAGTTCTGCACATATATGGCATAGAAGAATGGCATAATTACTCCTCACCGAACCGTCTAATGCCTGGTTACATGCGCCGATACTATTGCGCACGGAACCAAACAAATGTCGTAAACTGTCCTGCACCAAATTTGCCAGTGGCTGTGAGTTAACGAAAATAAAATGAGGAGGCAGGCGACGTTATTGTTGAAACATGTCGGAAACATTCACTGGGAACCGAAATTGTGCACAGGCTATAAAATGTTTTTGGGTACTCATGGAGCTGCAGAGTACCTTCGATGAATTCAATGATCCCTCTCGTAATATTACCTGAGATTAAAGATGATAAAATGTGATAACTACCCTGATCATCACACCAATCATAAGGGACGTGTTCCCCTGTAAAATATGTCAGGGGTTTTAGCACTCTTCAACGATCTTCAAACTCCAGCAAGTTCGCCATATTTCCCCAAAGAGGAGTATGACACGTCGCTAAAGAAAGTAAGTTTGCAAGGCCATAACATTCGAAGTTACCTTCCCGTTGACACCACTGAATACGAAAGCGAAGATGTTAGTAAAAGAACATGTAAAATCGTTTAGATCGCATATTTGCTTGTACGTAGAAAGTCGGAAACTATCTGACAGAGGTATAGTCCTCTAGCTCTTTCAGATCTAATCTGATTTATGGTTTGTGGTGATGGAGATAATTTTTTCGATGCTTGCTATACTTTTAGTCAATAGAGCACTTATTTCGTTATCAAAGTAAATAAGCATTAGGCCTTGCGTCTGGGCAAAAAAAAAAAAAGGACCATTCATAAACAAGTGCAGTATCGCAGTTTACGAATAATTCACCCACATGGAGGATCGTTGGGCATAAAGCTTCGCAGTTTATAATACTAGCCAAAAATAAGCTTCGTGTGCATTATGTACGCAATTGTGTGCATTCGTCTGATTGGGCTGAATAAGCTGCCACGTGACATTGGATAATATCGAAGGAAGCCGCTGGCTGTATTGAGGCTTTCTGACAGTGATAAGGGCCCCCTGATAGTGGTTTGTCACGGCAGTGNCGAAGGAAGCCGCTGGCTGTATTGAGGCTTTCTGACAGTGATAAGGGCCCCCTGATAGTGGTTTGTCACGGCAGTGCAGAACTGACCAACCACATATTGGTAATTCATATGTCCATTGCTCCTAGTATATCCTGTGAATTACGAACTGTTCAAAAGAAGAGCAATCCGGCACGTCGATTAGTTTTGTAACACAACAGTCATATTGTCCGGTTTCTTTCAACATTAACATATATATATATATATATATATATATATATATATATATATATATATATAACACCGGACATGCTGACAAGAGCGTGGAACGAGTTTGATTATCAAGTAGATGTCCTTCGGACCGCTCATGGTGGTCACATTGAAATTTATGAATGTATGATAAAAAAGACTTCACCGTTCCACGGTTCATTTTATTGGTCAATCAGGGCTGTAGGTTGTTTCGTTTTGATGTTATATGCCTTCAAAGTTGGGGTATTTTTTTATACTCACTCTCTCTCTCTCTTTATATATACATATATATGAGATAAAGAAGACGTGTTATTTTTTAACATAATTTGAGATCAAGAGCATCATGGTTATGAATTTTCGAAAGCACGGCATCGTGGTATCAGGATTCTGGATTCTTCCGTTTTTGATATTGTCTTCACAGCCGGGGTCCTGGTCGTTGGCCTAGAGGAGGGGGAGAGGGGGCTGTGTTGCCGTCAAGTCCTTTCAGAAAGTGTTGATTTTGTACCAATTTTATCGCTTTGTCCCCCGAAAATTTCCAATAAAACGTGACATTTCTCCACGCAATTCCTTGAATAAAGAAAGCGTATTCGAAGCTCTTCAATGTTATTCCANCCAATAAAACGTGACATTTCTCCACGCAATTCCTTGAATAAAGAAAGCGTATTCGAAGCTCTTCAATGTTATTCCATCAAAACTCTTTAAAATCAACCATTTGGAGATGAGATTCACTGTAAAAGAGCAAGGCGGACTCGAGGTTCTTCGAGGAATGAGTCATATAGTCCACACAGCAGCAAGGCGCGCAAAGAGCTGCGAACCAAGCCTAGCAGAGCGTGAAGGACGTCGCTCAAATTTGGTTACATTATTGGCCCCAGTAACTGTAAACTCGAATAATCAAAAATATTGCTAAAAAACGAAAGAAATTCTGAAAACCTATGCAAAAATTACATTTCTAATCCCAACCGCCATGTCGGATGTGGGTGATCTTAACCCTAGTAAAATTGAACTCACTAAATTATAAAAAAAACTGTAAAAATATTTAGAAATTCTAAAAATTGATGGAAAAATTACATTACTGTGCATAACCGCCATGTTGGGTGTGGCTGACCTTGACACGTGTAACCTTGCAATCAAAACTTGCGGGAAAATATTTTTTTTANAACCGCCATGTTGGGTGTGGCTGACCTTGACACGTGTAACCTTGCAATCAAAACTTGCGGGAAAATATTTTTTTTTATCGAGTAAAGCATTAAACAACCAACGCCAAACACCATTTTGAATTGTGTGTGACCGTGAAGGTTCAATTCTCGTAAATTTGGCAGAACACAGCCATNAACCAACGCCAAACACCATTTTGAATTGTGTGTGACCGTGAAGGTTCAATTCTCGTAAATTTGGCAGAATACAGCCATTCCCCGGTACGACGATCAGTAGGAGACTGATAACTGGATTTCCCTCGACCACCTCTGCCAATTAATCATTGACAATTAAGCCTATAAATCTGCCAACTCTCCTCAAAAGCGAATTGTTAGCTTTTAGTTGCACACATCTCCTGTCCCCTCCTCCTCAGCCGGGCCTGCACCACCATCACACCACACGACTCTTCAACCCGTTCTCCATTTACTAGCCGTAGCTCAACCACATCACAATTTACTTACTACAACTCGACCCTCTCATCGTCCACCTTTCGCCACCAACCCACCACACGATCCGCAATCCCTCCCCTTCCTTGCCGACAACAATCCTCTCCCTCTCATTCCAGCTAGTTTCCTCCACTCCATCTACTTACTATAGTTAGACTGAAAAGTCGGTTCCTCTCTACCTCCACCAATTAGTCGCCATACCTATTCTGATTACTCGCTAAAACTCGACCCTTCCCACTACCACCATGCCACGAGCCCCTTACACTATAGTAAATTCATCTAACNCCTCCCCTTCATTGCCGACAACAATCCTCTCCCTCTCATTCCAGCTAGTTTCCTCCACTCCATCTACTTACTATAGGTAGACTGAAAAGTCGGTTCCTCTCTACCTCCACCAATTAGTCGCCATACCTATTCTGATTACTCGCTAAAACTCGACCCTTCCCACTACCACCATGCCACGAGCCCCTTACACTATAGTAAATTCATCTAGCTCCATTTAATCTATAGTTCGACTCCCTCCACCCAACAAATATATTTCATTGTCTATTTCGTGGGCCCCCATCACACCATCGCCATCGCTCGTGATTCACTGTTGGTCAGTGGTCAGGCAACAATGCAGTCTCTGTAACTAAATAGTGTGGGCGAAGTCAGACAACGAACCAGTTATTCTCTCTCCTCACTTTGTAGTTTTCCTTCTGGTGAGTTATTTTGTGTTATTAACTTCCCTCACAGTATGAATGTTACTATCAGAAGTGCTCGTAATTACGCATATATATTCGCACTGAAGTAAATATCTGCTCATATTTTGAGTACTTGCTCGAAGCTGCGGGAGATGAAGCGTTCGTTCAATGGGGATTCCTGGTACCGGTGCACGTCGTGACTTCGTNGTAAATATCTGCTCATATTTTGAGTACTTGCTCAAAGCTGCGGGAGATGAAGCGTTCGTTCAATGGGGATTCCTGGGACCGGTGCACGTCGTGACTTCATATTTGATGGTGCCATCGCTGACTCCAGCTGAACTGCTTATGTGGTCCGCGATACCCATTCGCAAACCATTAGGGTTAATCCCTTGAAACATGGAATTTACAAGACCATTATAAGCTGAATCAGCTCTATATATCTGGTTACTGTCTAGGCCTTTTATAAGTCTAATTCACCAATATTTTCGAATCATTGACGATGGAGTCGTACCCAAATAGACAAATTCAAAATAAAAATCGGCCATACCAAATAAACATATGAATCAGCCATACCAGCTGCACCATACGAGTCTACCATACGAGCCATTCAAACCAAATACCCGTTCCACCCAACCAGGCCAACAACCTAGACCGACTGAGCATGGCAACGGGCAAAACCAACCATATAAACCATCGCCTGACTCCACCCAAGACTGACTCCTGCGAGACCTACTCCTGCCAATATGACTGGAACAATGGACATAAAAAAAATATATATTGTATATATAAATGTTGTGTCCGTTTGTTCAGACGCGTGCGACTCCCGAAAAAATTAACCAATTTTCATTCTGTTTTTTTTATAAACCTTCCTTTTGTTCCCACGAGTGTTTGTACAACTTTATTTTTTATGTGTATTACCTGCAAAGTTACTAAAATCTGCAAAAATCTCATTTTTACCATGCTTTCGCGCCAGGAAGCGCTTTGTTGACAGCTGTCTGTTTAAACATTTCAGTTTGTTGTTCTCAATTTTTTTTACATATATACATCAAGTTATATATATATATATATATATATATATATATAATTCTTACAATTAGTTTCTCAGAAATGAATAGAACCAAAATATTATATGCCACAGCAACGCATGGCCGGGTAAGCTAGTAATGCATACCAAACGATCATACCAACCATCTCTACCAACAGGAGGTGACGACCAATCTCGAAACGAGTCGCAAACTTCGAATATCAATGCTAACTTTTCCCACAAAAAACTTCGCAATATCTAGCAAACCGAAATAAGTCGCAAAATTTTAATATCGTTGCTAACATTCTCCCGCAAAAACTTCGCAAAACCTAGCAAAAACTTTGTAAACTCTTCAAAAATTATCTCACCCACCATTATGATGCAGCGAATAGAGTAGTGATAATCGGGAAATGATGCGAAGCTCGTCGCGAGCCATGTATCGAACAAATATGCGANCGAAGCTCGTCGCGAGCCATGTATCGAACCAATATGCGAACTACATTACTTCCCTTAGAGTTTGTCGTGAACAATGCCGCGAACCGTGACGAGAGCTACAAAACATTCCTCAAAGTATGTCACGGACCATATCACGAATCAAGACGTGACCTACGATAAATGTCTCAAAGTATAACGCGACCCACGTCATGAAGCAATGTTTAAGGAGGGTAATTCAGCCGATGGGTGAATATCTTCTCCACCACGAAAATTTATGAGTCCTCAGCTCCAACTCAGACGAAGCTGAAGATGGAGGCGTCGCCTCCTTCTTGACTCCTGAGGTCTCATGGAATTTTTGTGGAGGAGAAGATATTCACTCTCAAGCCGATCAACCCTTCTTCCTCATTGCTTCATGAAATGGCGAATAATCAGGTTATGTATGACAACTGATTGGTGGACGTGGAGGGGGACCGACTTATCAGTCGTACTATGGTGAGTAAATGGATTGGAGGAAACTCGTTGGTGTGAGAAGGAGAGGATCGTTGTCGGCCAGACAATAAGCCAATGTTTCTCATTTGCTAATTACTCGGGTGTTACCGGAAACCTTCGTTCGACAAATTACTAGGTTCCTCTCCACCCCCTTACAATATATTTAATTGCTCCGCCAATGTTTCTCATTGGCTTATTACTCGGGTGTTTTCGGAAACCTTCGTTCCGACCAATCGGCGGCCTACTTTAATTGCAATGGCGAAATATCCCCCAAATCCACTAAAAACACTTTATAAGACGTACCCTGAGCCCCTTGGGGAAATAAGAGATTTTTATAGCTCTTAGAAATGTAAGCATGTTATCCGATCTGCCATAAAATCATTTCGGCCATTTTAGCATTTGGAAGGTTGCGTTCGCATAGTGCCTTGGACAAACGGTACGAGTTACCGTACCTGACGAAAGAATTTATCTTGGTCTACGCACCTTACGAAATTACGAATGTAATTAAGTATTTGCTGGTCTACGTGCCGCAGGATGAAGACATACGGGACTGCCTCCCTTGCAAGGAATGTTTTGGGGACTGCACCACCTCGGTTCCCGACACACCGCATTGCAGGGGCTAGTGCAAGACCCGCCGAGCAGCCCTCGCGACGTCTGCGCCAGTAGAAGACGACGTCCCCGTTGAAGACGCCCACCCCGTAGAGGACGCTCTCACTGTTGAAGACGCCTTTCCCGTAAAAGACGACGTCTCCGTGCAGGCTTTCTACTAGCAAGCTGTACTCATGGAAGATGCTCCCTTTAAACAAATTACTGGCAGAAATACCTAGCGAGGAAACCTACCCAGAGCACAGATGCCCGATGTGTATGGACCTCGATGAAGTTATAAATGACTCTGTAAAAATGTTGCGATACTCGGTGTGTGCATGGGTACTTAAAAGGTTTTATATAACAAAAATCGTGTGAATTATTTTGCAACATCGAAGGTTTTTGCTTGTTGGATTCGTATACAATCAAGCAGATTTCCATCTCGTACAGTGACGAAGACGAGAAAACCAAAGTTTTCACNGATGCTCCCTTTAAACAAATTACTGGCAGAAATACCTAGCGAGGAAACCTACCCAGAGCACAGATGCCCGATGTGCATGGACCTCGATGAAGTTATAAATGACTCTGTAAAAATTTTGCGATACTCGGTGTGTGCATGGGTACTTAAAAGGTTTTATATAACAAAAATCGTGTGAAATATTTTGGAACATCGAAGGTTTTCGCTTGTTGGATTCGTATACAATCAAGCAGATTTCCATCTCGTACAGTGACGAAGACAAGAAAACCAAAGTTTTCACTTTTTTACCGCCATGTCCATGGAAGCACCTCGACCGCACCACGCAAGAGACGTACAGCCTACAGACGTACGAAACGCACGGACTATGGTGGGACGAGGTAATTATTCCGTACGAGGAAATTCTGACAATGCTGGACTCTTCCATAGTTCCCTATTACCCTGTGTATGTGTCTGGAAGACGTCAAGAGCCGGCGATTAACAATGCGTGCCCCATAAGAACGAACATTGTAAACCTTCACAAGCATTGCCGCTGCCCACCGTTTTGACAGCTCGTCGAGACATGCACCGCAAGACATAACGAGTGCAAAAATTAAAGATATTGCTGAACCCCGTGCAACGCCAAAGATTGTGGAGCTATAATAACCCGTGGTACAATAATTAAAAAAAAAAAAGTCTTAGAGCAACCCAGTGTACACTAAAAAATTAATTCTCGCCAAAACTCAGAGAATAAACAAGAGTAAAAAATGATTCCTTGTATTATGCACAATAATATTAATAATATTGTTATGTGCGTGAATAAATAAATGTGTTAAAAAAAATTTAGATTTTTGTTTTATCTCGAGTTATGTCCTGCTCACATAAGTTAAAAAAAAGACACTGTTGGTAAATAAAAAAATATTCAGTATATCAGTTTTGTTGTAATTTAAAGAAAATGAAATATTTAGTTAGTCAGTTTAGTTATAATTTAAAGGAAAAAATTATGTTTCGTCTACGAATGTGATATACTGTTTTCTATAAAGTTGTCATTGCTCGAGAAGCCCAAAAACAGAGTTAAAACCACATCGCTGCCCCTCACGGTATGCGATACGAACAGTAAAGGATCCAATGCGTTCCTCCTAATCCAGGCATAGATGCTCATTATTAAAAACGTTTCCTTCCAAGATTTAAATCAGTACATTAGGTAATTTAGGTAGCGTGAAAAAAATATCCATGTGGTTTCTCCACGTGCGGCGATTTTTCTAGCACCAATTGTCAGCATATAAAACTCTTAAAACGCATAAATAATGCACTGTCATATATTTATAGTAATGTATAACATGTTTTAGGAATTTTTTTTGTATTATCATATAATATGCATATAAAATAGGCATATAAAATACGCCTTGGCGACGGTTCCTGCAGGTGTTATATTTTCTTCGTCGCCCTTACTGGTGCGAACTGAGTATGAAGGTTTTCTCAGAGTACTCTCAAGTTTTTTTAAATTTATATATTACATCCGTATTTTCTCTCTGAATTAAGCTGGTAAAAATCTTCCTATGGATTACCGCTCCTCCATTCTGAGTGATGGACTGACTGATTCTCGGTCGACAAATTCCTAGAAACTCGATATCTTCCACGGGAAAACTGGTGTGTTGAACTACGTTTCCGACAGCTGACTCGAGAAAATAAAACAAATTTTCACACGTCGGTTACTCTCGTCTGCAATCTGCATTGACTGACATTGGTATTAAGCTACTTTTTTCAAGCACGAAAATATCGTGGTGGGCGGCCCACCCATCCACACCAGTGTATTTATTTCAGGGGACACAGTGTGTTTTGACTTGAGAGAGAGTTTAGCAGCTGAAATGGGTAAGGATGTTTAGGTCGGCAAAGAAGATCAAGTGTCCCGAGAAGATCTGCCGGACATCGCCAAGTCCATCACGGGTGATACTGTTGGCAATGGCATCAATCAAGTTTTAGAAAGTGTAAGTCTTAACAAGCTAGTACGTAAACAATTACAATGTACATAAATAATATTTGACAAACGTTATTACTAACTATTATAGTCAAAGGAACAACAATATGTCTCCAGTTTTGCATAAGTTTATTAAATTATACATAGACAACGTTATTACACGCACCATATATTATTTTGGTTTTAATTGGATATTTACTACCGTTTCTGCTTTAATACTCCATTCCACTATTCGTTGGCTTCTTACGTTTCGTTTCCTTCCAATCAGTTACGTTCAATTTCCATTTTTGTACAACANATTGGATATTTACTACCGTTTCTGCTTTAATACTCCAGTCCACTATTCGTTGGCTTCTTACGTTTCGTTTCCTTCCAATCAGTTACGTTCAATTTCCATTTTTGTACAATATTAAAAATTTTTTAAGTTACTAGTGTGACACATTCCGTTTCTGCATTTTAGCTATCTTGTACACTATACAACGTTGTTTTACGGTGATAAACACTTAGCAGCACACAAATACCATTGTGTGAAGGAATTCTGAATATTATTAATGTGCTCATTCTGTACAGAATTATCTATATCGAAACCTGCAAAACTCCATCGAAACATGCGAAACTCCAAATATTTGCAATAGATTATCATTGGAGTGGACTCTTAAATTGATAGAGAACACTGCATTTGCTACAGGACAGGTAAATAGTTACACATAAATTTATAAATAGTGAATACGTTTTCGATACATAAATACTGAATATCGCCACTAAACTGAATTATACATCTGGCATATTAATTTTAAACACAAATACTAGTTTAATAAAATATTACAAAAATTAATTATTGTGATATTTATACATACTTTATAAAGCTGTGAAAGAATAGTGTGGTATGTGGAGAAATTATTTACAAAGGATGTAAGGCTACATTCAATGAAATAACGTAATTTTTACTTAGTTTAGATTTCAGAACGTACATTTTACTCGAGTCCCAGAACATAGTTAATAATTACTTGGAAATTAAGAACATGTCTCTTAGTTCGTTTTGCTTGAATAGATAAAAACTGTGTGCGTGAAAAGAACGGTAAGAAATATTGTTTGCTCAACTACAGAGTACCGTCATATCGACTTCTAGTTAGTTTAAGAGATGGGTGTCATACAATCATATACAAGAACTCTTGCGACAAAATAAAGTCGGAAAATAAGCAGTGTGAGAAAATGAAGGTATTTCTGTAAGGATATCTAGGCTATTTATATAAGGAAACGCGTGTATTCATTAATAAAGTAGTGTGAATGTTAAGTTACATATACGATATACCTACAATTAGGACGAATATTAAATATGGATCATGGTAAATTTGGTTTGCGTGTATACCAGTGAAAAACCCACGTGCCCTGTGCTATTCGTGGCGTCAACCGGCTCCTGGAAATATTAGTGTACACATCGACTATGTATTATACACTGGTGACTAAAAAAACTATAATAAGCGTGCGTATGCAAATAAAAAGAGGCATGGAACGAATCAGAGTAATGCGATGCGACCGGCAGCGCCTATATAAGACAACAAGCGTCTGGCAAAGTTGCTAGATCGGTTACTGCTGCTACAATGGCAGGTTATNCATTTAAATTTTTTTAAGTTACTAGTGTGACACATTCCGGTTACTGCTGCTACAATGGCAGGTTATCAAGATTTAAGTGAGTTTGAACGTGATGTTATAGTCGCCGCACGAGAGATGGGACATAGCATCTCAGAGGTAGCGATAAANAGAGGTAGAGATAAAATTTGGATTTTCGCGTACGACTATTTCAAGAGTGTACCGTGAATATCGGGAATCCGGAAAAACATCAATTCTTCGACATCGCTGCTGCCAGAAAAAGATCGTGAACGAATGGGACAAACGACGACTGACGAGAATATTTAAACGTGGCAGACGTGCAACCCTTTCTCAAATTGACGCAGATTTCAATGCTGGGAATTTACAAGTGCCAGCGTGCGAACTATTCAACGGGCCATCATTTAAATGGGCTTTCGGAGCCGAAGGCCCATTCGTGTACCGTTGTTGACTGAACGACACAAAGCTTTACGCCTCGCCTGGGCCCACCAACACCGCCATTGGACTGTTGATGACTGGAAACACGTTGCCTGGTCTGACGAGTCTCGTTTCCAATTGTATCGGGCGGATGGACGTGTACGGGTATGGAGACATCCTCATGAATCCATGGACCCTACATGTCAACAGGGGACTGTTCAAGCTCGTGGAGGCTCTGTCATGGTATGGGGCGTGTGCAGTTGACGTGTAATGGGACCCCTGATACGTCTAGATGCGACTCTGACAGGTGACAGATACGTAAGCATCCTGTCCGATCACCTGACCCAATTCATGTCCATTGTGCATTCCGAAGGACGTGGACAATTCCAGCAGGACAATTCGACACACTACACGTCGAGAGTTGCTACCGAGTGGCTCCAGGAACACTCTTCTGACTTTAGACACTTCCATTGGCCACCTAAATCACCAGACATGAACATTATTGATCATATCTGTGATGCCTTGCAACGTGCTGTTCAGAAGAGATCTCCACCGCCTCACACTCCTATGGATTTGTGGACTTCGCTGCAGAATGCATGGTGTGAATTGCCTCCTGCATGCCTTCAGACATTAGTCGAGTCCATGCCATGTCGTTTTGCGGCTTTTGTGCGTACTCGCGGGGGCCGTACACGATATTAGGCAAGCATACCAGTTTTTTTTTGCTCTTCAGTGTATATTACTTAGAAGATGTAACTTCTTAATTAATAATTTTCTTATTTCCATTAGCGATTAATATCTAAATATATATATATACTTTGCATTACTTATATACATAAACACTGCTTATTCTTTAATTTTACCTTTGTGGTTGAGAAACAACTATAATAAGTATTTTTTGGGAGGTATGATACGTGGACTGATGCGAGGCGGGGTGGGTAAAGCACGCATTATTTGTAAATGTTTCAAAAAATTGAGAAAATTAAATCAGCCACTACCCAAGTAGAATAACTGAGCAAGCAATCCTTTTTCCGCTCGCTTCGCCTAGTCGTATTATTGCACGTGAACAACCTGTATCAAGCGGTAACAGTGTGCAGCTCCAAATAAATGTTGACATTGATTGTTAGACTTGTAGTATAATATGAACGTCATTTCATTTACCACCTAGCGTTCACAAAGTATCAGTCACGTTCAGCAACTCGATTCTTAATCAAGCAGAATCTTGTGAGGCTTTTCCTTCTCGCTGCTCCGTCTTGGACGAGAAGCGACGCCAAGGCACCCACATATGCAATCAAGGGTCCCTGCCCGCTGAGGCTGCAACATGTAAGGTTCGTTTGCATAAAGTGTCGGCGTGTAGAGGCAAGGGTCACAGGTCAGGAGTCAGGCAGGTGACCATCCGTCAACGGGAGACGTGTTCATGGCCAGCCACTACCGTCCAGACCCGTCGGCGTCCGTCTGGACCGGGCGTTTCAAAACAATCGTCTCTCTTACGGGCTCAATGTTTTCAAGTACACCCAATGAACTGGTTCGTTGACTGCAGCGAGCCTTATATGAATATATCGGTCTAATCTGATATGTGAGAGTGTTAGATACTCTTAAATTTCGGGTTTTATTGCGATATCGAAAAAAATATTGGGGATTTATTCGGTACGATGCTTTTTGACATCATATATTTCTATTCGTATAATATCGTTACGTATGCAAGGATAATTCTGGTTATTTTCATAGTTGCTTGTGTACTATCAACACGAAACAAGGACTGAGCCACGCACAATGCAGTCAAGAGTAAACCCAGTTACTCACTACGGAACAGTAAATTAATAAATTATAAAGTTCCATGTCTAAGGAGGATTGTGGAATATAGCCTGTTGAAAACAAGCGAACTATAATTGGCATGTCCCTGGGAATAATTAGTAACGTTTTATACTGAGCCATTTATGTTACAATCTTCATCTTCTATGCTAAAAAATTACTTAAATACGTTATTTCTTTCCCAATGGCATATTGGAAAGAAATTTCCCCCGTAAAAGTTACATACAAAATATTTACAGGTTGTATCCGACCAAATTATACAAATGTAGGGAGGTGATTCCTAATGCGAAATGAGACGAAAAATGAAATAAGAACTATGGCCCTAATATATTGGTGAGAGAGAAACACGCTCTGAAAGAACGATGTTTAGACAAGAATTTATTAACACATTTTATAAAATACGTGAGATTTGGCAGCAGATTCCTGTACAGGGGTTTATTGAACAAAGGTTTTGAAGCAGTGGCCTATTCGATTTGTAATATCATCCTTCTCTCAGTAGTAAGGGAAGGGGTATCTTTAGTTATTGTTCAGAACTGCGTAATCATAAGTTTTAATAGATTTTTTTCGATAGATCAATAATTATTTATGTTCAAGTGAACAGTGTTTTCCTTGATGCAACTCTCTCAGACCAACGGTTCTCACCGAAAGACACGTCTCTGGATGGAGGTGATACAACGCCTGGGATCTATGCAACTTGTTACTTAATCTGACCAACCTGGAAAGTGCGCGTGAGCTGGCGAGTACGAAGACAGGTAATGTTAATTCCACGATATGCCTAGCATAAATGTTGTGAAAAAACCATAGGGAAACCTATGGTGTACAATACTGGTAGTGTAACAGTGTGTTCTGATATTGACACCTATGTGCAGTAATGGAACCGCATTTCATACAAGAGCTCGCCGATGTGAACTTGTCGTATATTGCAGCAGCATGGTTGTATGCAAATATGTTTCCGAAACGCCGTCATCCCGTGTACACAATATTTCAAAGACTTCACCAGCTGCTTCGGGAAACCAGGTTGCTGATAATACAAACGACACGTTAGGAGACATGCACTTGAAGAAGACGTTTCCGGAGCTGTGAGTGATGCGGCTCCTAACAGTATGTTGTTGGGTTAAGTGATACGTCAGTGTGGCACACTATTCTTGAGCAGTTGCTGCTGTCGCATCACCTGCAACGTGTGTATTATTTACCCTCAAATGATTACCCAAGACGACTTCAGTTTTGCTTGTGGTTTCTGCAAAATTCTTCCATGATATAACACTTCTCACATTTTTTGCTGTTCACTGACAAGGCAAGATTCACGCTTGACGTTATATTTAACAGCAATTCAACACATAACTGAATTGAAGAAAATCTGCACAACACGTTTGTTCGTACACATCACGCAATGTGNGAGATTCTCAAGCAATGTGTGGTTGTGTTGTATTGCATCATCGACGACCACCCTATAAGACCATCTATAATTCCTAATCGTTNAATGTGTACGAACAATGTGTCTCAAGCAATGTGTGGTTGTGTTGTATTGCATCATCGACGACCACCCTATAAGACCATCTATAATTCCTAATCGTTTGACTGAAGCGTTGTAACGTAAATTTTCGTCTGAGGTTCTGCCTGTATTATTGTAAGATCTTAGGTGCGATATATGGTTTCAGTAATATAGTGCACAACGATGTGTCGGCGCAAAGGTATACCTACCTGCACATAAAATTTGACAACAGATGTATTGGCTATCGTGGTTTCATCGAATGACCTACATGCTTGCCTGACCTATGTCCTCTTGATTATTGTCCTGTGTTAACACTCCTGTGGAAAGACAAGAGGGTCTTTTGCCGTGTATTATTGACGCCTGTGATGTCATACGACACACGTCAGGATTGCTTGAAAGAACCCGCCACTTTGAACAATTACTGTACCAGGTTCTGTTAACTAAATAAATACTTTTTGGATAACCGGGGTACGAATAATAATAACAATTATTATCTGTAATCTACTTGGTGAATAAAAGATGCAGTCGTTAGTAGTATGGGAATGTAGTTCCGGGCACACAGGCTCCTTGCGTTGGATGTCTGATTCATCCGTCATCTTGGTTAACATCTCAGCCAGGACTCGCGGCTGGCGGCCATATTGGATGTTCACCCCCTCCCCTTCCCTAGTAAACCTGTTACCCTAAAAATAATTCCAATAAAAAAATTTAATAAAAATAATTATGCTAAACACATTTTGAAAAAAAAA
>NQII01002177.1:50037-131882 GCA_002778355.1 Clitarchus hookeri
TAGCCAACACTCCCCAACCTTACAACACACCCAGTTATAAAAATCGAGAAATATATCAAAAAATGGACAACTGTATTCTATAAATTGAGGAACATATAATGTAACCACGCCCATCCCCTCCTCTTAACTCCACCACCCTAGCCAACACAACTCACCCCTCGTACCCCATCCACCCAGTAAAAAAAAAACATTGCATGCAATCGAAAAATTACTTCCAATTATAGAGGAACTTATAAGGTACCAATACCTCACCCTCTCCTTCCGCTAACCCAACTACCCTAACCAACACACCCTCCCCAACATAAAAAGACGAGAAAATGCATAAAATAATAAAAAAAATAAAAAATTAAGGATAATGTATTGTTACCCAACCTTCCTCTGGTCGACAACCTCACCCTTACCAACTGCCCGTGCAACTCGCCTACCAACTCCCAATCATAATTAATCGAGAAAAATAGCAAATAAATAAAAAAATTATTCTAAAAATCGAGGAAAAATTTACATTGATAACTCCGACCACCATGTTGGTTGTTGTCTGTCTGCATGTTGGCCCCAATGACCTTGAACTCAAAAACCGAGAAAACAATAGTAAAAGTAGAAACAAATGTGATACATTTAGGAATAATTATATTAAGTCACTGACTCCAACACACATGTCGGATGCCAGTGACATTGACCTGAACCACAATATCCTTGAACTCAAAAATCAATGCCGAATTGTGAAAATCTACAATAAATCTAAAAAAACCCCCAAGGAAAAAATTGCGTACCTTATGCGAAAAATCTGGTCGGATGTGTGTGACACTTAAATTTCGATCCTTGTAAACATAACAGGGCACAGTCACTCTCGGGTAAGACGATTAGCAGCTGACTGAACCCCCACCTCTACATTTTATTAGCTATATAGCGGATCAATAGTAACACTTAACACACATACCAATCCCCCAACACACACACACACACACACCTCCAACACACCTCTCGTCGCTTCACTTCCTTCGCCATTTACTTACTATACCTCAGCCGCAATCAACATCCACGCATGCAACCAACCCCCACCCCTAATTAAGAACTTGTCATAGCTCGTCCACCTTCACCATTCACCTTTGCAACCCCTTACTGTCAATCACCAATCGTTTCCTGAACAGACTAAACTACATAAATTCTTCACTAATCTTCATAAAATATTCGCAAATCACCTCACCCACAACTGTCCATAACAAAGGATTATAATTGGCTGGTATGCGAACCATACCGACCAACTATCTTGGCAAAAAACTGACTACATGCAAGAATGACACCACCCAAGACAAACTCCTGCTGAAACCAACTCCTGCCAAACTGTACAGAAAAATGAGCGAGACCAACCAGCAAAACCAGCCGACCCTACAAACCAAATATAGCAACTGAACACAAATCGTCCAAATCGAACATCCATTCCACCCAACCAGACAAACAGCCCAACTACAACGACTGGTCATACCGATGGGCAAGACAATCCATACGAACCAACCATACCATACATTCGAACAATTTTTACAGACCAATCATACGAACCATCAATACAAACAATCCACTTGAAACAGTCATCCTAAATATTTAATTGAACCTCTCATACCAGCCAGCCTCCAAACCCACCATATGAGCCAATCGGACAAATCAATAATACCAGTTTTTAAAGTACAAAACAGCCATGATAGTCAACCACCCCGCCAAATGACACAAACCGCCAATACCAAACGCCCATTCCAGCCGTCCAGTATAACGACCATCAAGTTCAGCCAACTACAACTGTCAGAAATGGACAGCCGACCAGTCATACAGACTCCCCATTCATAGAATAAAGCTGCCTAATAAAATCTCAATACTTACCTGTTCATACAAAATCTTTACAAATAACAGCAAAACTTCGCAAAACATAGCACCTACAGCTAACCACACCATAAAAGAATACCAGTCGACTAGACCAATCATACAGAATTACTATACAAACCATCCATACCAGCTATCCATACGAGTCTACTATACTATCCATACATACGAATCATCGATACCAAACACCCATTTTACCCAAACAGACCAACAGCCCAACAAGACCGACTAATGATACCAATGGGCCAGACCCTCAATACAATCCAACAATAACAGTCAAGCGATACGACCTTGCCAACCAGCCATACGAAGGGACGATACGAACAATCCGTACAGAACAACTATACGAATCATCCATACCAGTTGTCCCCTTGAAACAGTTATACCAAATAACCATATGAACTGCTCATACTAGCCAGCCATACGAACCAACCATACCAGGTATCCATTAAAACCAACCATGCAAGCCAACCATACAAGCCACACATAGCAGCATAAAATACGAAACAGTCATGAAAGTCAAACCCACATCCAAACCATTCGATCTGCCTGTACCAAACGACCATTCCATCCGATCAGTCTGACGACCATCAGGGAAAGTCAACCCTAACATATGTTATGGTCGACCAGTCATACAAACTGACCATTACCAGCAGACCATAACTAAGGGTTATACCAAAGACCATACCAACCAACCAGACCAACAATTTATCGACCAACCATACTAGCCAGTGACTGAGTGCACCCAAGACTAACTCAAATCAAGAATGACTCCTGATGAGACCAATTCCTGACACACTGACTAGAAAAATGGACGAGGCCATCCATCAGTATCAACAGACAATGACGACCAATATCGATAAAAGTCCATTAATTGAAGTCTCGTAGTAACCTCTTCAAGCAAAATCTCAGCAAAATATATAATCTATGGCTAACAATACCAAATAACCACACAGGCAACCAGACAAAATATATAGACTGACCATTACCAGCTGCCCATACCGGATGTCTTTACCAGCCATAGAGGCCATTCAACCAACCAACTAGACCAGACAACCACATTGACCAAACATACATACCCTACCCAAGACTGCAGCAGAGGTGGATTGCTGAGGATTGATAGCAACACATGCACCACAATTAGTGCCAAATATGCCACAATCATCATCACACACCCCACTATGAGCACCACATGCACCACAATCAGCATCAAAATCAGCACCATGCACACCACAATTAGCACAACAAAAGCACCATTATTACTTCACATTAGAATCAGTGCCACAGCAAGCACTTCGTGCTCCACAATTAGCTCCACTTGCACCATGATCAGCACCACATGCACCAGAATCAGCACCACATGCATCACAATTAGCACTGCAATTAGCTCCGCATGTAACACAGTTAGCACCGCACACACCACTTGCTCTGTAATCAACACTGTATGTGCTACAATCGCCGCATAATCGCTCTGAAATTGCTCTGCAAACAGGACCATACACTCCGCAATCGCTCCACAATCGCTTCGCAATTGTACGCAATCAGCACTGTATGCTCCACAATCGCCCCGTAATTGCCCCACAATCAGCACCATATGATCTACAATCGTTCCGCAATTACTCCGCCTTTTCCACAATAAGCACCATATGCTCTGCAATCGCTCCCCAAACGCTCCAAAATTGCTCTGCAATCAGCACTGTACTTTGAATGTTATAATGCACTTTATGTGGATAATAATAACTTGTGGTGCNCAAAATTGCTCTGCAATCAGCACTGTACTTTGAATGTTATAATGCACTTTATGTGGATAATAATAACTTGTGGTGCGGTATTCTCTTCGTGGCATGTTGAGCGTTATCACTACAGAAGCTCTCTCACGATCGCTAAACCAAATCTAAGGTTTGGTGCAGGGTAATAAGCTGTCTGTATACTTACCTCTGTTCTGAGCGAAATCTCAACAGAGACTGAGAGTTATGGAACTCTTGCAAAAAACATGCAANCTGTATACTTACCTCTGTTCTGAGCGAAATCTCAACAGAGACTGAGAGTTATGGAACTCTTGCAAAAAACATGCAACCGATAAGATAAGAACCACAGATAACATGAACGATAAAGATATCATTCGTAACAGAAAGGTAAGAAAGGAACACAAGAGATAAGAACCCGAGGTTAAATCTTCTCTTCTACAATGTTGTTTCATAGGAGGAAAATATCGAAAGTGACATGCCACAGTAGATCTAGTGTACTAGTCATGTCGCTGTGAGCTTAAGATTATGTCTCACCAAAATAAGAACCACATAACCGATTTCGGTCAATCAAACTTGNGTCATGTCGCTGTGAGCTTAAGATTATGTCTCACCAAAATAAGAACCACATAACCGATTTCGGTCAATCAAACTTGATTGTTATTTATGCAGTATACACATGTTCTACATGACCAAGAAAATGCCAATTTCCATTTGTACCGGTTAGTTTCCTATAATTCTATATTGCATCTCCAAGGTAAAAATTCATCTTTTTATGAGANAATTTCCATTTGTACCGGTTAGTTTCCTATAATTCTATATTGCATCTCCAAGGTAAAAATTCATCTTTTTATGAGAAAACAGAACAGGTGATGAATAAATACTAATTACAGCAGTCTGATCAACAACACCTTCATGTGCTGGCAATGACTTCCAACAAATTAAATCATGGGGATCCATTTCAACCAATTCGTAAGCCAGAAGTGTACTTTTGGAGTTCTGTTTTTCCGTAAGCATCATAATGCAGGTAACCCAACGTTTACAAGTTTGGCTAAAAAGGATCCACATGATATAATTTTTTGGAAAAGAGTGCCAATACAGGAAAGTGTTGTTAATCAGACTGCTGTAATTAGTATTTATTNCATGATATAATTTTTTGGAAAAGAGTGCCAATACAGGAAAGTGTTGTTAATCAGACTGCTGTAATTAGTATTTATTCATCCCCTGTTGTTTTCTCGTAAGAATATGAAGTTTGGGCTTGGAGATGAAATGTGGATTTATAGAAAGCTAATTGNCATCCCCTGTTGTTTTCTCGTAAGAATATGAAGTTTGGGCTTGGAGATGAAATGTGGATTTATAGAAAGCTAATTGGTACAACTGTAAATTTGAATTTTCTTGGTCATGTAGAGCTTGTGTATAATTCATAAATGGCAATAAAGTTTGTTTGACAAAAATCGGTTAAGTGGTCCTTATTTTGTTCAGCCATGACCTCAGTTTTAACGTGACACGAATAGTACACTAGATCTACTGAACTCCAAAAGTCCACTTCCAGCTATAGCTGTTATACCCGGCGGACAAAATCTGTACATGTAAGTCAAAAGAATGTAACTGTCTGCAACGCTAACGACATTACTTGCGACACCACGTATCGTCATCTTTATCAACAACATAATTCACACTTAGAATATAACCATGCACTTTATGTGAATAATGATATCTTCTGGTGCGTTATTTCCCTCGCNAACATAATTCACACTTAGAATATAACCATGCACTTTATGTGAATAATGATATCTTCTGGTGCGTTATTTCCCTCGTGGAAAATTGGACTTCTATCTAAGGAAGCTCTCTCACGGTCGCTACACCAAACCTCGGGTTAAGCGCAGGGCGATAAGCTGACTGAATGCTTACNTCTAAGGAAGCTCTCTCACGGTCGCTACACCAAACCTCGGGTTAAGCGCAGGGCGATAAGCTGACTGAATGCTTACCACTGTTATTAGCGAAACCTCAACAGAAACTGAGAGTTACATCACTCCTGAACAAAATATGCAAATGAAAAGATAAGAACTATAGGTGGCATGAACCGCACACACCGCTTGCTCTTTAACCAACGCTGTATGCTCTAGAATCACCCCACAATCGCTCTGAAATTGCTCTGCAATCAGCACTCCGCAATCACTCCATACTCACTTCGGAATTGCACCGTCTGCTCCACAATCAGCATCGCATGCACCGCAGTTAGCACCACAATCCCGATCGATGAACAATATTTACACCACAAAAAACATGAGGCCTCAGCTTCGTCGGATACGAAGCTGAAGATGGAGGCTTCGCCTCCATCACTTAATCGTGGGTACTTCTTATGCTCATTTCCCGTGAATGTAAAAGGAGCTTCTCCATTGAGCACATAAGCCATCATAACAGATGGACATAAGAATAAAGTAAGAAGACTTCAATTTATATTTTTTTCGTTTTGCCAAAATTAAAGCCTCAATTCTATCCCCACACAATAGCCACAGTTTCCTGCATCTAGAGCCTCGTTGTGCGGTCATGGCCTGTAGAAAGACATTGATATATTGAGTCTTTCTGAAAAATCCCACTTGCCTAATGAGTAAATAATTTTGCAACAGAAAAAACCACGAAAACTTTGACTTCACCATCACACCTGGCACCTGTGCGGTATCGGATAGGCAGACTTAGAAGTGTGTCGCGAGCCACGTCATGAAGCTATGCATGACGAGGGTCAGTCGGCAGATGTGCGAGTAACTTCTCCACTACAAAAAAAAANGAGCCACGTCATGAAGCTATGCATGACGAGGGTCAGTCGGCAGATGTGCGAGTAACTTCTCCACTACAAAAAAAAACACAATGGGACCTCATGGGTGAAGATGAAAGTGACGTCTCCATCAAGCTGTGTTCTCGTGGAAAATCGAGCATAATTCAGGATAAATGGTAACCTACTTGTAAAATAAGCGTCAACCAATAAGTGGTAAGTAGCACATGTTCAGTGTGTATAGCACAAAGAGACAGCAAGAATAATTTCCGATCACTGTCTAATTAGCAAGAAAGAAATAAGCTTATAAATTGACAGTCATGCAAAAACCGAAAAACACATTGAGTTACAGACTGCGTATTAACTACTTTGAAATATTCTGAAGTTATTTTCCTATTTTCTTGTTGGATCGATAGTTTTTTTTCTGTTTATTCAAAACATAAAGAAAAAAGGAAAATAAATTTACACTTAATATTAAAAAAATTTCGTTGCATGCTGAAGTTAGCAAATTTTATTAAAACCTAGCTTTCTTGATGTAATGTTTGCGAAAATTGAGAAATATATCTCCAGAATGGAAAACTTCGCAAATGCAGACACACGTTTGTGTAACTTGCGTAAAACAAATGCAGTTGATAGGTACGCAAGGATGAACTCTGAAAAACGAATAATATATTTAATATATAGTGTCCCTGGGTGAATAACACATATGATGTACATTTTATTGACGAAACAGTTTCTCAAAAAGCCGTAGATAAATAAACAAAAGACAACGACTTGGATTCACATAAGCCTACGCGTAGAGTCAATCTGCAGGTAGTTACATTGACAAATTTTTCGTATTCACGAATACGTTTTTAAATGTTGTATTTTGAGTGAAGATAATGAAGTCGGATGCTTCATATCAAACTGTGCTGAAGTACGCGGCAAGGGAGCCATGTCACTTACATTTGTCAACTCCCCTAAAAGAAGACATGTTACATAGAAAGTAGCACGCTACAGAAAAATTACCCCTAGCCAAATTAGTAATTTTCATTGTGTACACAATAATTTTACCACAGTCTGTCTCCATCCATGCGTGTTTGTTCATGACTAAGCTTGTATTGCGATAACTTAGATTATAATATTTCAATTAAGATTTTATGATCTTGACTGTGGATTTATGATCACCGGAGCTCGTCATTACTGACTTGTTATGGTAATGACTGCGTTTGTAACATCATAACTAATCTTACATTATCATAAGATGTATTTTAAGGTCATGTAATATGGAGGTTATATATACGCGCTTACAACAGCGTGAATGTAAAGAGTACTATGGTAGTCTAAACTGTAAGAAAATTG
This sequence comes from Clitarchus hookeri, assembly GCA_002778355.1. Classification (NCBI taxonomy): domain Eukaryota; kingdom Metazoa; phylum Arthropoda; class Insecta; order Phasmatodea; family Phasmatidae; genus Clitarchus; species Clitarchus hookeri. The sequence continues at coordinate 57,769 of NQII01002177.1, forward strand.
TATATTTTACGGTATCTACAACAAGCTTTATCAATGCAAGTCCTGCATGTAAATAATTCGGTTTGTGTTTGTATTTAATTGCTGACGAATTTGACGAATTCCATATATACATATGTGTATATATATATATGTATATTTACACTTTCACTTATATCTGTAGGACTGGAATCATATTTTTGACAGTTATAAGGGAGTCTATATTCTCTTTCGCTTTATTTATCAGACNGAGCCACGTCATGAAGCTATGCATGACGAGGGTCAGTCGGCAGATGTGCGAGTAACTTCTCCACTACAAAAAAAACACAATGGGGCCTCATGGGTGAAGATGAAAGTGACGTCTCCATTAAGCTGTGTTCTCGTGGAAAATCGAGCATAATTCAGGATAAATGGTAACCTGCTTGTAAAATAAGCGTCAACCAATAAGTGGTAAGTAGCACATGTTCAGTGTGTATAGCACAAAGAGACAGCAAGAATAATTTCCGATCACTGTCTAATTAGCAAGAAAGAAATAAGCTTATAAATTGACAGTCATGCAAAAACCGAAAAACACATTGAGTTACAGACTGCGTATTAACTACTTTGAAATATTCTGAAGTTATTTTCCTATTTTCTTGTTGGATCGATAGTTTTTTTTCTGTTTATTCAAAACATAAAGAAAAAAGGAAAATAAATTTACACTTAATATTAAAAAAATTTCGTTGCATGCTGAAGTTAGCAAATTTTATTAAAACCTAGCTTTCTTGATGTAATGTTTGCGAAAATTGAGAAATATATCTCCAGAATGGAAAACTTCGCAAATGCAGACACACGTTTGTGTAACTTGCGTAAAACAAATGCAGTTGATAGGTACGCAAGGATGAACTCTGAAAAACGAATAATATATTTAATATATAGTGTCCCTGGGTGAATAACACATATGATGTACATTTTATTGATGAAACAGTTTCTCAAAAAGCCGTAGATAAATAAACAAAAGACAACGACTTGGATTCACATAAGCCTACGCGTAGAGTCAATCTGCAGGTAGTTATATTGACAAATTTTTCGTATTCACGAATACGTTTTTAAATGTTGTATTTTGAGTGACGATAATGAAGTCGGATGCTTCATATCAAACTGTGCTGAAGTACGCGGCAAGGGAGCCATGTCACTTACATTTGTCAACTCCCCTAAAAGAAGACATGTTACATAGAAAGTAGCACGCTACAGAAAAATTACCCCCAGCCAAATTAGTAATTTTCATTGTGTACACAATAATTTTACCACAGTCTGTCTCCATCCATGCGTGTTTGTTCATGACTAAGCTTGTATTGCCATAACTTAGATTATAATATTTCAATTAAGATTTTATGATCTTGACTGTGGATTTATGATCACCGGAGCTCGTCATTACTGACTTGTTATGGTAATGACTGCGTTTGTAACATCATAACTAATCTTACATTATCATAAGATGTATTTTAAGGTCATGTAATATGGAGGTTATATATACGCGCTTACAACAGCGTGAATGTAAAGAGTACTATGGTAGTCTAAACTGTAAGAAAATTGTATATTTTACGGTATCTACAACAAGCTTTATCAATGCAAGTCCTGCATGTAAATAATTCGGTTTGTGTTTGCATTTAATTGCTGACGAATTTGACGAATTCCATATATACATATGTGTATATATATATGTATATTTACACTTTCACATATATCTGTAGGACTGGAATCATATTTTTGACAGTTATAAGGGAGTCTATATTCTCTTTCGCTTTATTTATCAGACNTATATCTGTAGGACTGGAATCATATTTTTGACAGTTATAAGGGAGTCTATATTCTCTTTCGCTTTATTTATCAGACATAAAGGTCTAGTTTTCCTAAGCGTGTAAAACAAATAATTGTTAAACTTCAAACGTAAATCACTGAGCGAGTTGGCAGAGTAGTAAAACAGTTAACTCATGATTATAAGAAAGCGGATTTATTCCTGGTTCATAAATCGGAGTTTTATTTTCCGTGTTTTACCGATACCACTCTAAGCGAATGCTGGAATTATTCCTTACTACAGGCAACAGCTGATTGCTACCTTGTTCCGGTCTGTCTGAACATCTTGTTCCGTCAATAAAACACGTCACTGTCAAAAAAACAGAAAGCCTCTCGTGCCTACCAATCGCTAATGCAACTCAAAGCAAAGCAATTGATTCCAGTTTCCAACTATTTGAAATAACAAATATAATAAAACATTGAAACATGGAGCTGCTTNAAGCAAAGCAATTGATTCCAGTTTCCAACTATTTGAAATAACAAATATAATAAAACATTGAAACATGGAGCTGCTGTAATTTATGTTATTTGTTTTAACTGCCTACCAACAATACACTATGTGCTTTTGAGTTGTTTGTAACCATGCCTAGGATCAGATAGTTCTTTGATTTGAGCTGANTACCAACAATACACTATGTGCTTTTGAGTTGTTTGTAACCATGCCTAGGATCAGATAGTTCTTTGATTTGAGCTGAGTTGAGAGATTTAGGCGCCTCTTAACAACGAGGTCTTGAGAGCCGATGAGGGTGAAATGAGGTGAGAATGGAGCAGCGCCGGGATTCAAGCGTGGCGAAACGGGAGATTCCCGAGAAAACCCACGACTAGCGGCATCATCTGGCACGATTCCCACTTGCGAAAATCCGGAGTGATCTGGCCGGGATTGAACCCGGTTCGCCCTGGTGGAAGGCGAGCAGTCTATCCTCTCAGCCACGTCTCCGCAAAGCCAGTTGCTTGGGCAGGTGAAGTGAAAGGCTATTCTCCCCTCCCCCTCCCCGGGATGCAGTCCGTCGTCCCAGGACCCGCACTGCGTCGTGAATCCAGCCGTGCCCCGGCCGTGCGGTATCGCTGACACCTCAGGCCGCGGACAAAGGTGCCCGGGGGTGAGGAAATGAGGGTGGGCGATCGTATTACTGGCTCCTATTCCTTGTCTGAGCATTCCTGCAGAGTGAGCTTTGGACCTCCGCTTGAATTCCTTCTTTAGAGGAGCCAGTGCCTACGAAGAACACGCACAATGACCTGAACTTTATATCCTAAGCTTTCATCTGCGAAAGACCCTTGCTTATCCCCCCACAACGCGAAGACCCCGATGAAGAAGTATGCCCTGACAAAAAAAATCAACGACACGCACAAATAATATTACATATAATGTCGAAACATGGAGGATTTTTTTTCCTTTCAGTTAGATTCTTCTTTCAACACTTTCATTTACCGAAAAATATATAAGTTCATGTGTTCAAAAAGTTCATAACGACTGTGCTTGTGTAACNTTTCAACACTTTCATTTACTGAAAAATATATAAGTTCATGTGTTCAAAAAGTTCATAACGACTGTGCTTGTGTAACTGTAGCGGTTTGTCATACGTCGGGTACAATAAACACGTCTCTGTTTTTTATTTTCTTGGCAGCAGCTTTTAATGAGACTGCGGAATACAGTCTCAAAAACGAATGACGTCTCTTGCCTACTGAGATACTTTCCTTGTTGGACGTAGTTTTATGTAGTGTGTACAGCAGATCATCAAAATCTCATCCAGTGCTACTACGTACCATAAACATGAACACCGAGACTGAAGGAGTTAACACAACGAAGGGCTCAGTTCCCTCACACCCCTCCCCGCAACAAAGGTTTGTTTGCAATTTTGTCATAAGTTAAAAAAAGTCATAAACTTCTGGTAGATATCTACAACATTATCTTCTTAAACGTTTTATAATAATACAGTATCCCGAATTAAATTTTTTGCATCGACAACGCAGTTTCGGTTTTAGCCTGAGGGTCCTGGTGCTGACCCTTCACCCAATGGAAAACAAGAAGTGCTGTAACTAACCAGATTTCTTTCCTCTTCATATGTATGCAAGTAGTTATTTACAGGTTTTCAAAGATTTACGTATATTAATATGTGTGATAAAAACTTTAACCAGAAGAAATTTTCCACAAGACTTGATAGCGACTGCTTGGGTAGTTCCTGAAATATTGCAAGCCTATCAAAATAATGTATTTATGGTTGTATCTACCAAAATGAAGGACGATTGAAGCTACTTTTTCGTGAATATAGTTCACACAATAGATGAATCACCAATTCAAAATTGTTTAAACCCAGTTTAATAGTACACGGATATACAATAGACACAACGAGTACAACACCACCACTTTGAAAATATGAAACTATTTCATTAAAAAGTTTATTCTATGGTTACTAAAATATAAGTTTCAGTGTCAAGTAACACCTTTAGACCCACCAAAGAAGTTATAAAATCTAGTATTTAACGCGCACAATAAGAAAAGCCATCTTGGTAGAGTTCAGATTTGTTGTTCTATAGATATAATATGTAACACAAATTGTTCCATGACGATCATTTAGAAAATAACTTACTTCCTTTAAAGTATTCATGATATCTTTAGTTGGAATTGCTAAATGCATTATTTGTCTCTTTCGTAGCGACAGTTTGGGAGATATGGTATTACAATTTTGGTACTCCAGGAGGCGTTATCTTACAAAGTGGTGGACAAGATCAATGAATAATTTAATTTTTACTAAGTGTTGTTCAAATATATATAATTCCTCGGTAGAAGAGGCATACTTAAATAAAAATAACTAATATAGGCCTACACTTGATCTACGTAAGTCATATATGATTGGAATGACGTAGCAAAGCACTACTCGTGTGCCAAATGTGGCAGCAATCGGTTGGATATTTCCGAAAATACGATATTAATCGTTTATTAATTCAGGTGGAATTATCTAACAAAATAGCAGTCAAAAAAGTCAGTTAAACAACACTTTAAATGGTCGCAATAGGAAATATGAGACTACCAGAGTGATTTAATTTTGGAAAACCTTTTGATTTTTTGTCATTCTAATGTAAAATAAGTATGTGGTTGCCATTTTTAAAATAAAACATCTAGATTCAAAAAACGGATTTGTTACTTAGCCCTATTTGTGATCAAAATTTGGCGAGAATCGGTTGAGTAGTTAGCGAGGTACGACGAAAGAGATTTATTTTTGAGGTGATGCTATTTTATGGAACGGCAGAGAAAACAGACAGTGACTGAACTTATTTACTCGTCGTTTTAGGTATTGTCCGCATACCCAGTATGGTTGAAACTGAGGAAATTGTTTGATAGCTGTCTCTTTCTGGTCTAAAATATTTACATTGCCGCATTTTGAAAAAGTGTTTGGTATGCTTAAATAGAATACTGTATGATTGGGGTGGGATACCATCTCATTTTTGATTGACAAATTTGGTGGTAACCGATTCAGCATTTCTATTATACATGAAATAAGCATACTTTCCTCAACATTGGTGCAATTAATTTGTAAATACGTTCTTAAAAGCTGAGTTGGTAGGTAGTACGTGTCGTTTCATTGGAAGCAATATCATTATAAATGAAACCAGAAAATTATGCAACAGCAGTGAGGCAATTAGAAATACACACGTGCCTTACCCGGAACCCTAACTCAGAAAACCTCGTACCATAAGCTAATATGCGACCAACTACATTACAGAGGTCGGATTTGGAGCATCAACATCGGATTTAATCAGTCTAATGTTTCGAATAATAGGGTATACTAACCTAAACTATTTACAGGGCCGTTATTTTGAAAAAACGTGACTGAGCCTTAAAATATGACAGTTTACATATCCAACCATTACGCTACTTGCGTAAAGAATTTGGTGTAATCGGTAGATTGGTTCCCTGTGATATGGTTTAAAACCTCCAGGTTTTTCATATGACGATTTTCATAAATGGAGGACAAAAAAGTTATGTATAAGCATATTTCATGATTGTATACCGCCAGTATGTATAGTTAATCTAAAATCAATAACATATTTTCGTATATATATATATATATATATATATATATATATATACATCACTATGCTGAAATTATTTTATAGCTGCCGTTCTGAAAATAAGTGTGTGTGTCTTTGAAAAAAATACAGATCTTTATATGGCCTACCAAAGTAAATATTCTGCGCCGAAATTGGTCATATGGGTTGATTGTTTCCAAAGGTATATCATAAAAACTTAATTTTTATTTTGGAGCTAACTTACAAAATGGCAGAGAAATCAGGCTCTGTATAGATAAAATTGATTGTTGTAATAGATATTGCTAGCAAACAAAGATAGGTTGTAATTTGTTCCGTTTATAAAATATACTGAGTTAAAACATTTATATAGACNTATATATATATATATATATATATATATATATATATACATCACTATGCTGAAATTATTTTATAGCTGCCGTTCTGAAAATAAGTGTGTGTGTCTTTGAAAAAAATACAGATCTTTATATGGCCTACCAAAGTAAATATTCTGCGCCGAAATTGGTCATATGGGTTGATTGTTTCCAAAGGTATATCATAAAAACTTAATTTTTATTTTGGAGCTAACTTACAAAATGGCAGAGAAATCAGGCTCGGTATAGATAAAATTGATTGTTGTAATAGATATTGCTAGCAAACAAAGATAGGTTGTAATTTGTTCCGTTTATAAAATATACTGAGTTAAAACATTTATATAGACACCATTTTGAAAACAAGTGCCAGAACTACAAAAAATATACAATTATACACCACCTGATGCAGTGCTATCTATTTACCAAATTTGGTGGTAAACTATTAATTGTTTCCCGAGATATTACATAAAAGCCGCAATTTATTTCATTTGGCATTAAATATATAAAATGACGGACAAAGATGCTCCGTATAGACGCACCTGATAGTTGTAATATACCGTATGTCCACATAAAAATTATAATAAACACCGAAGTGGGATATAAAACTACAAATTGAGAATATTTCATTCAGGAACCAATAGTGTAACGTTCATAGTTAAACTGCTAATGGCAGTGGCAATGTGCAGGGGTGGGTAGGCAATCACGATAACGAGGCTACAGGCAGTGCAATGATATAGCACTTTATTTATACATTTAGGCTGAAGGTATGGGAACAAATTGACTGTACAATATCTCTGTTCAAAGTGTATGTTCAAACTGTCCGCCACCGTCGGCGTACAGGCGGTGCAGCTCTGAAGCATGTTGCGACGCGCATGTTCAAAAGTTTCCAACGTAATGAGCTCATCCCTCGTGTCAAGTGGTGTGACATACTGAATCGATTTTATGTGGCCCCACAGCCAGAAGTCAGGTGGTGTGATGTCAGGTGAGCGTGATGGCCATGCTATTCGGCCTCCCCTATCTGTCCACCGGTGCGGGAAGTGCATGTTGAGTTGCCGGTGAACCGCAGTGGCAAAATGAGGCGCGGCTCTGTCCTGCTGAAATCGTAGAGCCTCACGAGCATCTAAAGAAACTTCCTCCAAGTATTCCGGTAACACGTCCTGCAGGAACTGTAGATACGTAGAACCTCCAACACTGCCACCGTGCGGTANAGATACGTAGAACCTCCAACACTGCCACCGTGGGTACTGAGCTGTATTATCAGCCATGCAGACCTGCGCACAGGCTGATTACAATGCCACGTACACGAGGTTGCATACTTGCCGCTGCCCGTTGCCACTGCCATTAGTAGGTTAACTACGGACGTTAGACTATTGGTTCCTGGATGAAATATGCTTTCTTTATTTGTACTTTTCTAGCCCAATCTGTTGTTTATTATCATTTCTTCGACAACATACGGTTAACTGGCACCATACCAAATTTAGTTGGAATCGATTGCATGGTTTAGACGATATGGCTTTCTAAGCTAAAATAGCTACATGTCCACCACTTTTAAAATAAGTTTCTGGTGTACTTAAAACGTGCCATTTTCTATAATTTGCGCAGTACTACTGGTCTGCCAAATCTGATAGGAATAGATGAATTGATTCTCGAGATATATCATAAAATATATTTATTCGTGTTGCTCTCTCTTACAAAATGGCAGACAAGATATGCTTCGTGTGGATAGTTGATAGTAGTAATATATACTGTCAGCATGCAAACAAAAGTTAGATTTGAATACATGGTCTTGACGATACAGCATTCTAAGCTGAGATAGCTATGTGGCGGCTATTTCGAAAATAATTGTTTGGTAAAAATAAAACGTACAATTTAACATAATCTGCCGCGGTACTACGTGTTTGCCAAATATGGTAGGAATCAGTTTGACTGTTTACCAGGATCTGACATAAAACTGTATTTATTTTATGTAGTGCTATTTTACAAAATGGCTTACAAAAGTGGCAATGTGTTGGGGTTTATAATGCTTGTAATATATATTTTCAGCAAAAAAAATTGATCAAAATTAGTTAAATAGTATTGTAGATATATATAATGAACTGTAAATAACTGTATGACCGTTATTTATAAAATAAGAACCTATTCAAGTTCAATAACGTACGTTTACCTGACTTACGATATTATTATTACTTACTTGCCTAATTGAGGGAGAATGGTTTCAGTAGTTTTTGNACGTACGTTTACCTGACTTACGATATTATTATTACTTACTTGCCTAATTGAGGGAGAATGGTTTCAGTAGTTTTTGAGATATAATGTAAAATATTGATTTTTTTTTTCATTTGGGGTTATCTTTCAAAACGCCGGTCAAACAACAATATCCATCCGAAAATTTAATGCTTACACGATGATATGCTGTCATTCAGATTTGATGTAAAAAGGTTGAATGGTTCGCGAGATACGATATATCACCATAAATATTTAAAACACCGCCATTATGAAATTTAATGTCTGGTGTTGTCGAAAACTATAAAAGTCAGGTGTCCTTACTAAGTACTATATGTGTACTTAGTTTGGTGAAATTCGGTTAGCTTGTTCAAAAATTTAAAGGGAGGGACACACACACACGCACAGACACGCTCATACAAAAACCTACATACACACAGACACACAGAAAGAATATTGATCTCATAAGCCTTTCTTTCCTTTGGGAAGTAGGCTGAAGAGCGCTTTATTATTCAGGTAACACTACCTTACAAAATGTCGGATAGAATGCGCAATGAGTAAGTTGAAATCAGAGAATCAATTCGGTAAATATAGTATTCTAAACTAAAATGTTTTTACTATTTCAAATTTTAGAAAGAACACTAGCTGTATCAAAATCAAATATTTTTATAGTGGGTTACCATGTTATTTCTTGTAAGCCAAACGTGGAGTAAATCAATTGAGTATTTTGGAGAAATATGACTTAATAACTTTATTANATGTTATTTCTTGTAAGCCAAACGTGGAGTAAATCAATTGAGTATTTTGGAGAAATATGACTTAATAACTTTATTACTTTTTATCTAGGACTAACTTTGAACATAAACGACCAATGATAACATGAGTCGCTAAAATTTATGCAGTCAATATGGACTGTCAATGTACAGGCTGTTGAAAATTTCACTATCTCTACCTGTATATAATTCAACGGGTACACTGAGTGGCATGCGCACGGTAAAGTTGGTAACAACGGGGGGAAATTAGTTCCATGTATTTACATTGAATTAAGAATTTTTGGTTAACATTTGTGGATACTGAGATAATTTCGTTCCCCTTTATGTTTTTAATGCCTACACTTCTAAAAACTAGCAGATTTATAAGGTTTTGACATATTTATTAATTTTACTTTTTCACGTGTCTTACGCACAAATAAAGCTAAAAAGCCCATAAAAAGTCAACTTTACATATAGTGGGGGATATAAAAAAAACACTATGTGTACAAGTAGATGTCAAGCAGAGCTTTCAAAAGTGCTCAGTTTACCGTCAATATCCTTTACAACTTTCAGTTCCTATATGCGAAACGGTTTCTTATACCCGAAGAGCAAAAAAAACTAGTACACCTGCCTAATATCATGTAGGGNAGTTCCTATATGCGAAACGGTTTCTTATACCCGAAGAGCAAAAAAAACTAGTACACCTGCCTAATATCATGTAGGGCCCCCGCTAGCACGCAGTAGTGACGCAAGACGACGTGGCATGGACTCGACTAATGTCTAAAGGTATACAGGAGTCAATTCACTCCATGAATTCTGCAGGGTAGTCCACAAATCCATAGGAGTNCGACTAATGTCTAAAGGTATACAGGAGTCAATTCACTCCATGAATTCTGCAGGGTAGTCCACAAATCCATAGGAGTGCGAGGCGGTGGAGATCTCTTCTGAAAAGCACGTTGCAAGGCATCCCAGATATGCTCAATAATGTTTATTTCTGGTTATTTAGGTGGCCAATGGAAGTGTCTAAATTCAGAAGCGAGTTCCTGGAGCCACTCGGTAGCAACTCTCGACGTGTGGGGTGTCTCATTGTCCTGCTGGAATTGTCCACGTCCGTCGGAATACACAATGGACATGAATGGATGCAGGTAATCGGACAGGATGCTTGCGTATCTATCACGTGTCATAGTCGTATCTAGACGCATCAGGGATCCCATTTCACGCCAACTGCACACGCCCTATACCATGACAGAGCCTCCACGAGCTTGAACAGCCCTCTGTTGACATGTTGGGTTCATGGTTTCATGAGGATGTATCCATACCCATACACGTCCATCCCCCCGATACAATTGGAAACGAGACTTGTCAGACCAGGCAACGTGTTTCCAGTCATCAACAGTCCAATGGTGGTGTTGGCGGGCCCAGGTGAGGCGTAAAGCTTTGTGCCATGCAGTCAACAAAGGTACACAAGTGGGCCTTCGGCTTGGAAAGCCCATATCAATGATGGTCCGTTGAATAGTTCGCACGCTGGCACTTGTTAATGCTCCAGCATTGAAATCTGCGCCAATTTGAGAAAGGGTTGCACGTCTGTCACGTTTAATGATTCTCGTCAGTCGTCGTTTGTCCCGTTAGTTCACGATCTTTTTCCGCCAGCAGCGATGTCGAATATTTGATATATTACCGGATTCCCGATATTCACGGTACACTCTTGAAATGGTCGTACGCGAAAATCCAAACTTTATCACAACCTCGGAGATGCTATGTCCCATCTCTCGTGCGCCGACTATAACATCACGTTCAAACTGAATTAAATCTTGATAATCTGCCATTGTAGCAGCAGTAACCGATCTAGCAACTTTGCCAGATGCTTGTTGTCTTATACAGAATGATAATAAAATCATGGGACAAACATTGAGGGGTGGTAGAGCTCACTAAAACCAACAATTTTTGTATAGGCGTGGGTGGGCGGGAGTGACGTGTTGAGGCACAAACACAAAAATAACACATGAAATGCAACACAGTGTTTATTTACAACGTCCCCGCTAAATACCTGTTTACAGCAATGTTTATAATAATTGCTCAAAATTGCTACCACCGACAGTAATGCAAGATTGGTAGCGTCGGTGCAGTGATGCTGATGCTGATGCAGCAGGTCACTGGCGCACATTTTGAGTGCCCTCAACTATCGCCACCATTGTCAGCCAATCATGCCATATGTAGGTCGCCAAGCATGCGTGACTGTTGGTGGATGCATTTCCAGTAACTGTTTTAACATTGTCTGTACGTGATCACTCGTTACGTATGCTGCTAATGAACATTTTATGTTTCCGTTAATGTGTTATGTTTTTGTGTTTGTGCCTCAACGCGTCACTTCCGCCCATATATTCCTATACAATAATTGTTTGTTTTAGTGAGCTCTACAATCCCTCAATGTGTGTCCCATGATTTTAGAATCCATCTGTATAGGTGCTGCCGACCGCTTCGTTTTACTCTGATTGGTTCCATACCTCTGTTTTTTTTTGGCTCTCCGGTGTATATAACATAACACAGAAAAGAATTACAATAAACACTTTCTTAAGTAAAAAAAAAAAATCTGATTCCATTATCAAGTTCTCTAACTGTACCGGGATTGGTGGAAATAAGTTCACGGGTTCAATAGTTTTTAGAGAAAGTCACACAAACACACTGACATGCAATAACAGTGCCATAGATTTCCTTCAGAAATTAGTATGGAAATACCGTAATGGATCAGGTGATCAGTGTTGATCATGCCAAATTCGCATTTTATAAAATGGTGGCCGATTTTGAACGTGGTAATTATGATCTTAGCGTTATCGTAGCGATCACTTGTCACCTTTTCGGAGCTATGATTAATGCTTAAGGTGTAAAGTTCATTTTTCCTGGTCAGGAAATGTGACCATGATCAGATATGGCAAAATTATGTAAACCAGAAATGTCTAAATTAACAACTGGTGCAAAAGAGAAGAAACATTTCTGAAGGCAAGAGTATCACTAAACATAATTTTGGCAACAATTTTTATGTAAAGAATAAATTTTATTTATTGGTTTATGTTCCTCTTTGCATGCATTTTTTACGTTAAGTTGTAAATATTTTATCTGAACTTTGACTATAGTTCCGAAAAATGTGTTATCATAGGAAATATAAAGTAAACTTACAGTGTTCATTATATTAGTATCGAAATGTTTACAACAATTAAATATATTACTGAACACAAGATGATAACACCACCAATCGTTTTAGGAAGAATTAGCAATATGTCTGGTATTTGTATCTTGCTTGTAAAGGTTTTTGGTATAATAGTGGAATATTTATACATTATTTTGTAATCAATTGTATAATGTTTATTTGGCACATTGCTGCTAGCAGTGCGCGCGGTATGGGTGGGTAATTGCTACGTTGTGAAAACTGTGACAAGAGATAATAAAATAACGTTTTGATATTTACCGCACGTTACATTGCCAATACATTATATTTATATATTGGTACATCGTGGACTTACATATCAACGCTCATGTATTGTGAAGTTTGCATTTAAAACGTTTTATAATGGGGAAAATGTGCTTTTAAGGAAGGTTGCACTGTATTCATACAAACCTTATTACAATCTGTTCTGTGGTTGAAAAGTTATCAAATGTGGTATTGACATAAACACAGAAAGTATGATAAAAAGGAGCACAGAACACTTTTAACAAAGAACACTTGAAACACCCTCAAATTACAAGAANACACAGAAAGTATGATAAAAAGGAGCACAGAACACTTTTAACAAAGAACACTTGAAACACCCTCAAATTACAAGAAACCTCAAAGTGGCGTGCATCGTTATTTTAACAATAACTTGTTAAAACAATAAACAAATGGAATGCGAGTGTTTGGAATGTAATATAGAAATGTTTGTGTTACTTTTCAAATCATGTTTCGTATGAAAATTTCTTGACATTTTTATTTTGTGCTTATACATAGCGTAACTCTTGCATAAAGGAAGTAAATGTTCTGTTATTAACCCCACTTCAAATATCGTTAATCCTGGTAAAATTGTAATGAAAACGTGAGACAACTTAATGAGGATGAGGATAGAATAATATTGGATCATTAAATTTGTCATCACTAACAGGGAATGCTGACCTGGTGTTTGAGACTTGTCTGGCTCCACAGGAAATAAACGACTTGGCAGCAACGTAACACAAGCCAGAAAAATCTTACCACAGATTTTACCCTGAGGAACACTTGTAGCAGCCAGTCTCCGTAGACTAAAAACCACATACACAACACACTAGGAAGAAACATAATTCTAAAATACCACTAGCTACTGACCAATAAGTACACACAGGAACTCGAGAGAAATAGATTGGATTTCATTTCAAAGAAAGCGTTTTGATCTGCACATGCTGAAATAAATTACTCTCCGTGCAAATATTAAGCAGAAATTCATTATTAATTTCAGAATTAGCTCTGCTTTGTGTGGCTGTAGCTATGAGTGTAGCCTGGTCGTTGGTATCTCTTATTAAAAATACAAAAATAGTAATGCCATTTAAAATGTTTAAATTCTTGCAAAAANAGCCTGGTCGTTGGTATCTCTTATTAAAAATACAAAAATAGTAATGCCATTTAAAATGTTTAAATTCTTGCAAAAATATGNAGCCTGGTCGTGGGTATCTCTTATTAAAAATACAAAAATAGTAATGCCATTTAAAATGTTTAAATTCTTGCAAAAAAAAGTAAATTAAAATTAATTAACAGTTTTTCTTATACAAACTCAGTCAGGAGAACTGATGAGATCTCGTCATGACTTCATAGGCAAATGGGCAGAGCAACGTAACGTGATACAAGATGGCGTAAACGTGAGCAAAAATTATATTAAAAATTATTGATTATTTACTGATGCAGTCTTTGCGTCTAAATTCAAAATACTTAGCTGGAAAATCTTCATCGCAGCAACATCTCGTAAAATCTTCTGAGGTTGGTTCCGCTGGTCACTGACCTTAATATTCCCTCACAAGGCTCTCGAGCCTGAGGTATGCTGTTACAATCTATTCCGTACCACACGCAATATCGCTCTGCCTTGACTTCAATGTCTAAACCGCGTAGGAAGCGCGTGCAGACTAATCTCTTGCATTTCTGTGCCGCGCGACTTCGCCCCGTTGGGCAGTCTGCGTGACGGCACGTAACTCGGCCAATTTAAAGAGAAAATTAACATTTCCTACAAGGCTGATGACCCATTAAGTCTCGACCTGCCTGGCGGAAACAATATGGCTAGAAGCGTCTTAAAATGCAAACTTAAACAACGCCTAAAACATCGCACCAATCACAAGATGGCTAAAAATAAAAGCAACTCGTAACTTCTTTCTAACCATTTAGATGGACAAAGATTCTCCTGCATCTTACACTGCACCGTATTTAATTACTTTTGACCGTTTACTTTCCTGTAGGATCGTTGCAAAGAAAAATAATCACTGTCCGCAAACCCATTCAATTACAATTAACACCATCATTTACTAAAAATTCTAAAATACAAGGCCAGAATTAGGCTGTAAAAAAAAAAAATTGGACGCGTTCACAATCATGTCTAAATATTCTCAACTGCCGCGAGACTCGAAATTCTACTCATTATTTACAATGTAAAAAACATTTAAAGTAAATTTCCCTTATACGTACCGGAAGCAAATTAAGCTTACAGCAAAGGAAAAATTACGATACAATTTTACATTAATTTTACACATTTAGTGTAGTGATTTTGCAGTAAATGTTATGAATAAGTGCTTTACAAAAATTGGGGAAAAGTCCTTGAAAGGTAATTGAATGCTCCAGTTTTTTGTAAGGGACAAATGCCTGAGACACAAATAAGGTAAAAATTGCTACATAAATAATACAAAATTCTTTATACTGCAAGGCTAATTTTCTTCATAAATATAAGGGAATATATCATCACACGTAACAAAATTTTATGTGCTTTGCAAGGCAAATTTCCCTGAAAATGAATGGCAAGATTCTAAAACACCAAGTATGTCAATCCACTGACTGACTGAGAAGCGTCAAATGTAAAAAATTTGAATAATAGTAATTTACGGGCACTACTGCCATTTTTTTAGAACAGTGCCGATTGCAAAGTTGGGACAATGAATTTATTTGAATGCTTCTCATAATTGTATGACACGAAGCATGTTTAACATTTATTGGATGAACCTTACCATATAAAATACCAACGGATTTGTATGTGGTACAAGCATATAAGCAATCAAAATCATCAAACTCCTTCCCACTGTTCAAGTGTTCTGGAAATCGCGGAGCTGCTTTCCTGTGGGTGCCATACTACCTTTAACCAACAATGAAAGGCATCTCGTGGGAATATGTGGACAGTAACCTTCAAGACTGGAGCTTTCCTAGCTAAGTTGCTGCCAAGGCGTAACCATCTTTTATTAAAGTGTCTGAATGTTGTTTCATCAATTCAGAGACCTGCCTGAAAGGGAAAAGGGCTGAATGCCAAATTTTATCATTTTTTAACAGTTTTAGACAATAGAATGCCCAGTAAGGTTCACGGTTACGGCACTACAGCAGTCAACCACTTTTTCTGGAAGCTTAAACAGATGTCAATAATTAAACACTATGTTGTACCTACCAGTGTCGTAAGCAATTGTGCCTGGGATAAATAATATGTAACTTGTTTCAGAAAATGTTTGCTGCCATTTTCAGATGCCGGAGTTAAATATAATATTGAGGCAATGTTACATTTTTTGATGAAATAAATATTTTTAAAGGCCTTCATCCCTTCAGCTGAACATTAACTAAAAATCATTAGAAGTTACAATATTATTGCAAGAGAATATACTAAGATTGGAATTCATGAACAGTAAAATACTGTTCTCTGTGCAGAAAATGTTCTCGCACATTTAGTGAATGGTGCCATCCTTCACAGTAGATCTGACTCTTTCTTAGTAACTCCTACCTTCCAAGAGAAATATCAACTTTCATGAAGTTTGCATCTTACATCCTAACGTCTTTATTGTCCCTGCTCTATGAAATACCTGCGTGGTTTGTCGCCAATATATATAAAAGTAATTCTCTCAGGTTTCGCAGCTATTAGGTTCAACATTTCAGAGAATAACCTCTTAAAAGTTGTATGTTTTTATTACATTTGTTTATTTAAATTAAAAATTATTGCTAACAAAATTACAATAAACAATGTGTTCGTAAAAATAAATGTACCCTACACTACAACCTGACAAAAATATAGTTTGAATTTCTAACGAAATAGTGGAATTCCTGTATTACGCGCACTGGTTTTACACACATTTTATTGGTCCCAATGTCTGTTTTTACAGCAAAAGTTTTCCTCTTTTTACACTTTTATGCATTTTGAAACGTTTCTTACCAATCCCTTGAAAAGTGTAAAATTGGGGTTTCACTAAATTGAAGTTAAAAAATAATGGGTTTCTGCAATTTGTTGGTTACAAAATACTGCGTAAAAGTTCCATTGTGTAGTTTGTATTACTATTCTACTTACTGTACAATGGTTTAAATTATAAGGTTACATACATTATTTGATGTACATAAAATAGTAACCACTTGGTTAGGGAGCACGGTAAACTCACACAGTACGCAGATAAATGTAATACATGATCAAGAACAACATATGGTCTACTGGTACTTTACATATTAAGATACGGTTTGTTTGTAGACTTTATATTTGATCTGCAAAACCATGCATACTCGAGACAGTTAACATAGCATATGGATTTATATTAAAAATGGTTTTTTAACGGCTTGTCAAAAATGAGGAACAAGCTACAAAATCAACAAATCTACAAAAAAGATTTTTCTTGCAATTCACATAATATTATCTTCGTCTATAAAAAACACTAAGGTTTAAAACAAATAACATTAAAATCTCAAAGTGGTTTAAATTTATAAACGCTCCTGTTTAGTATGTTAATGCTTATTTTAAATCTGATATGTTATTCTTTTTTAAACTGTCGATTTTGATGGAAACGTATACAATATTATGTGCAATGCAAGACTAACTAATTTTTTATCTATGTATTTTGTGATTTTTGTCCCTTATTACTAATATAAATGTGACTAATTGTTATGAAATAACTACATAGCGTATTATTAGTTGTGTAGTTCAAGACAAAATTCTTTTTGAGGTGTTTATTTTCCCACTCACAAGTGTTTTCCGAAACATATATCCAAAACATGTGGAATGACATTCATTAAACCAAGTATTTTAACTCTATAACACTATACTTCTCAAATGGTAAAACAACATATCATACCATTTATGCACCTAAACGCAACAATTTCTTAGATGGTTTTGCTTTATGAAAGTAGCACAAAGTAACTTCACCAGTGCCATGTGCATATGCAGATTACGTAATTAAATCCAATTTAAAGAACCACATAAAACCATCGACCCGGCACATTAAATTATAAATAAAACATTAAACATTTATTTGATGTGGTCAATGAAGATTTGTAATTATATGATTAAAGTATAAATTGTAGGAAAGTAGCGGTACACACATCACAAACAGTGTTTAAAGTGAAATAATTTTATTAAGTAAATTAAACACATTTTTTCTGCTTGCAAACTTCGACATATGAAAGTTACACTTTTCAATGTACTGTTATAAAAACTTGATAAAAATATAGTACAATAGGGCACTCCTCATAGATATATTATAAAAACCACAGAATAAAAGACTTTCCTCGAGAATTTGCACAATTTTCAATGTCACCGTTAGCATCAATAAGAATGGCCGACTAAAACTGTGGCAACAAATTCTCGTTCAACTTCTTCATTCTTTCATGGTGCTTCTGTGTCTTTCTTTTTCCAGTTGTACCACGTCAGTCAGTGTCCATCATAAAAAAAAAGTTTGTAAAAATGAAAATAATAAATAGTATGAAATTATGTGCATGAAGAGAAAATAGAGAATCTGAGGGAAACCCATACACAGAGCACATAAACCAACTGAATACAGAACATACTCACACTCTGCTTCCTACACAAGAAAGTAAACTTAGAGCTCTAGGGCCTCACTTACTTCCTATTTGTACAGGCTGGTCCCAGTTGAGCACATCTGAATCAACCCTTGGAAAAAAAATCTCTGCACATAAGAGTATATATTTTCATGTACTGACAAAATTACTTAGGGTAGGTAAAGTTAGCAGCAAAGACGGAAAAGCAGTTCCACATAATATTAAAACTAAAATGTTGTAATTACAATAATGCTCCCAATATTTTATTATTTTTTATGCATGCAAATGTAAATNAAATGTTGTAATTACAATAATGCTCCCAATATTTTATTATTTTTTATGCATGCAAATGTAAATACTGTTGAAAAGTAATGAAAATATGTTTATTCTTTTTGTTTAATGTACGTATAAGTAAAAATTTGCCTAAAAGTAGCACATTGATGTTTAAAAAAATAACACATCATTACTTTACAAATTGAANCGTATAAGTAAAAATTTGCCTAAAAGTAGCACATTGATGTTTAAAAAAATAACACATCATTACTTTACAAATTGATTTTCCAACTTTTTTCTCCCATGTTTATTAAATGTTTAGTGAAATGTGTGGTTTCAGGGAATGTGTAACTTTATTAACTTTGAGTAAAGCGTTTAGGTGTGTGTTCTCTTCAAAGTGGTACATATTGTAATGAATAGCTTTTTGTTACTCACCAAAATAGTTGCAAGTCTACTGCTGCGTATAAGACTATTAAAGCATATGATGTTTAGAAATGTCAAGTGTAACTAATTGCTGACAAANCGTATAAGTAAAAATTTGCCTAAAAGTAGCACATTGATGTTTAAAAAAATAACACATCATTACTTTACAAATTGAATTTCCAACTTTTTTCTCCCATGTTTATTAAATGTTTAGTGAAATGTGTGGTTTCAGGGAATGTGTAACTTTATTAACTTTGAGTAAAGCGTTTAGGTGTGTGTTCTCTTCAAAGTGGTACATATTGTAATGAATAGCTTTTTGTTACTCACCAAAATAGTTTCAAGTCTACTGCTGCGTATAAGACTATTAAAGCATATGATGTTTAGAAATGTCAAGTGTAACTAATTGCTGACAAANCAAGTCTACTGCTGCGTATAAGACTATTAAAGCATATGATGTTTAGAAATGTCAAGTGTAACTAATTGCTGACAAATCTGGTATATTCAGTGAAATACAACTGCACTTTAAGAAATTTCAGGCAAACGCATATAATTACATAGGTAATATTTTTTGCAGTTTTACTATCTGAAATGCATGTTTGCATTATGTAAGTGACGGTTAAAAAGCCATATTACCGGCGATAGATATCTTATTTATCAGTTATGCACAAATATTATTAGGAAAATATTTGACACCGCACATGAAACATATCTTGAATTGTATTTCCATATTGACAAAGTTACCTAATGTTGGCTAAGATTTAATTTGTGTGACCTAATATGAAGAAAAATTGTCTGTGATGTGACTCTTTATAACCTATCAAAATGGAGGAAAACTTCAGTTCTGTATAAAATATTATTATGCAATTTCATTAAATACACTCCCATTAGATATGGCTTAAATTGTATGTATGTTGATGAAATTTCATCTATATCATTTCAAGTATACAAAATTTATAAGGAAAAAGTTATATTTTTCTAATAATTATGGCGTATAGATTTGGAATATTCTGCGGAGCCACAGAGATTAATGACAAGTGTTTTCCCTCTTTTATAACTGCAGCGACAGCCACTTGCTTCCACATGGAATGTATATTACTGTTTAGGGTATGCGAATAGTAAAATTTGATGATCAAAAATTTTAGAATGAAATAGTAACATTTTCAAATAACATGCGAATAGTGTTAGAGTCGAATATATATATATATATATATGTTAAAATTTTATTCAGTTTTATACAATATAAATAAATAAATTTTAATAATCAAGCAACAAACCGTTTCCACACAAATAATAATTATATATTCAAGCGCAGTATTTAATTTTTCCGAGATAATTTCTTGCCTATGGAACGTAAATGAGTGCTCTAAAATGTAACCATTAATAAATAATGCATTGTGTGTGTATAGACACACATATATACGCNGAACGTAAATGAGTGCTCTAAAATGTAACCATTAATAAATAATGCATTGTGTGTGTATAGACACACATATATACGCAAACACATACATGTGTATATATATGAGTATATATACACACATATATACATACACACGTACATGTGTGTATATATGAGTATATATATACACACACATATATGTGTGTATATAGATGTACATAATTTTTTGCATGAAATATGAAAATAAGACAGATATTTTGTGACAAAACTATGATGATGTACATACATTATCGCCACAGGNGAACGTAAATGAGTGCTCTAAAATGTAACCATTAATAAATAATGCATTGTGTGTGTATAGACACACATATATACGTAAACACATACATGTGTATATATATGAGTACATATACACACATATATACATACACACGTACATGTGTGTATATATGAGTATATATATACACACACATATATGTGTGTATATAGATGTACATAATGTTTTGCATGAAATATGAAAATAAGACAGATATTTTGTGACAAAACTATGATGATGTACATACATTATCGCCACAGGGAAGAATAGATACATTTAATTAGTCGGAAAATATCTCAGATCTTTGTAATAAAAATAAAGAGGCTTTATCAAGAAAGGAAACATTTTTGCCTTAGTGTTGGAAATTTAGTTTCTCCAATCACCATTGTTTTAAAATGTGTCAAGCCATGAAGTTTAAAAGGTCTTTATTCACAGTTGAATTGGTACTTACCATATTATGCAAACTCTGCGGTTCGGTGTTTGAGGTTGAAGTGCTATTTGCTAACGTACGGCATAACCGTTTGTTGGTGTTTGCAATTTCTTGCTACTGCGACCCTGTATCTGTAATATTATTTGTTTGTCGTAAATGTTATTATATGAAAGGCTTTGAACATGCAAACATTTATTTGTAAAAGCTTGCAACTGATTTGTGACCAATTATAATAGTACTAGTACAGCACTCTACTACTAGCGCTGTTAGTTCGCGTTCTTTCCATCACAACTATGACGTGACGCCTTGTTGGTGTTGTTTGTGTTCACCATGTTATTTCATGCTCTCTACGATGTACCGAGATTGTATGTTTTTTAATGTGTTTGTAGAAATAAAATTTTAAAATTTCTCCAGAGTTACCCAAAAAAATCTATGTGATCGCCACACGGAGCCATGTTGTATATTAATGAAAGTGATACAAAGGCGTTTTTATTTTGCACACGTAGTGCACAACCGCAGACACATAACATTTCATGCCTATTTCTTCTGCTACAAATTTAGAAGAAGAAGATATACGACCTACTTCCGTAAATGATACAGTGAGAATTAATGTGTGTTAATGGTTGTCCTTAATTATTTTAGTTTTTTATCATGTTTGTAAACAATTTATTCAATAATGTAAATTACTTACTAATTAAAACAATCTATCTTAAATTTAATGATCGTTGATTTGTCGTCCCATTAAAGGCAAATATTCATAAAAACCAGTAACAGTCCAGCTCTAATAATTATGTAATAAAAGTTTAAATGAACAACTTCAAATGAGTAAGTATATAAGTAATGTCAAGAAAATAACCACTGAGGTGGGAATTTTAATTACTAACAATTTAAGACGATATTCGAAGTTTGAAATCTAATAATTCGTTAATCACTATTTACAACTACTGTATTTGAATTTTCGAATATTTGCACGCTCATAATTACTGTATCAAATTGAAGTGTACGTTATAACCAAGACTATTTCAGTGTACATTTTAATATATCTGTATATACTGTTATCACTGTAATTACCTACTATCGAGGACAAACCAAATTATGTAGAGTTAAACTGAAATAAAATAATGCACGTCACTTGGAATCACTTATATTCACATTTTCCTTAATTATACAAATAAATTATTTGTAAACTTCACTGTAAGATACAATTTTGCTGTGTGAAAGTTTGAAGGAATATATATGCGCACGCAATACCTACAGAGCACACTAATTTTGAAAATTCAATCATATCAATTATTAAATAATAAACTAAGTGGAAATTTGCTGGGTGTATCATGGGAGAAGATGAAAATTAGTTTTAAGCCCTCTGTGTCTATCTCAATTATAAACTTCAACAAAATGCATGATCTAGTAACCTTGGAAGGATAAGGCTGTGCGATAAGGCTACACGCCAATAGCGAAACAATATTTTGGAATAATCTCAACACGGTTCAACAGTGTAATGCAACATCTGTGACATTGCTATCTGTTATCTGTGACATTGNTTTTGGAATAATCTCAACACGGTTCAACAGTGTAATGCAACATCTGTGACATTGCTATCTGTTATCTGTGACATTACCAATATGCAATATAAAAACCTTCAATTATCGTAATTCTCTAGGAGCAATATATCAAACTGAAACAGATATGCTCAATATGTTTCAAAACAATATGAAAAGTGTAAATCACACAGCCCTATGGAAGAGTAGAACACAAGATTTTAAGTGCTAATAGGAATCTGGTGGAGTGGGAGGAGTAAGGACATAAAAGTTAAACTATTCATATGATTAGAGATTATGGAAAATTATTTTGAACTGTATTTATTCTATACATGCTACATGCATACTTTCTAGCAACAAATAGCTATAATCTCCAAAATTTGTTACTTTACATGGAAATTCAATTTTATAATGATTTATCAGTTAATTTTGGTTGATTTCAGTAAATCTGGACATCAGAATCGGTTTAACTGTATTTGAGAAATACACACATCACTTTATAAAGTTTTTCTCACAGTACCTGCATTTTATAACTACAGAAAATAAATGTTAAGTAAAAATGCATTACAAGCATGTATCGACTTATCTACGGTATAATTTGTACAAATATTATATATATTTGTGGTTACTTGTGCAAATAAGATGATTTTTCCAGGTAATTGAAATCAATGAGCAACAAACGCTGTTGCAATTCCTGACAAATAGTTGCAGGATATTTCTGAAAAAAAAAACCAAAATAATGTGACATTTAAAAACGATTGCAGTATTATACTGCATTACTGAACATTTCAACATGTCGTCTGAAGAAGCTGGTTTAGCCATGCGGAATATGTGTCGTTCTTCTTTGGGTTTGTGTGCCTGTCAACAACTACTACACGGTGAGTACTTGAATTCCTGTCCTTTTATACATCTTTGGAATTCAAATAAAAATAAATGTGTGAAACATTTGTGCATCATGCATGATATAAAAATATACAAATGCAATACTACGTTATTTAAAGTACAAAATTCTGTGCACTTTGAAAGCAAATTAACTTTGCCACAGCAGAAACAATTATTTAAGACACCCTAACAGTTTTGTTAATCAACTGAATAAAATAAATAAATTTTATAACTTATTGCTTCAAAGCTGCAAGATTTCGGTTGACAAAGTGACTACTGGTGTATCTTACTTTCTGTCTGCAGCTTCACCCGCGTGTACTAAATGAAGCAGGTACTAATTTCCTTTACCAAATAGCCTCTTTGTACAACGTGTTAATGGTTCTGCTCTTAAGTACTAGGATTACAGTAGCTAGGTGAGCTCACTCTGGAGCAGGCCACGTGCATCTGCCCATGTGAGAATAGGTCACAACGGAACAAACAGAGAGTTGCAGTCTATTTAAATTCGAAAGAGTATTCTGATTGAATGGGGGACATGCGCATTATGAATACACATTCCCCCCATGCCAATCCATTAAAGACTGTGGCCTTGATTACATATTTTAGTCAAGCCAGCACTTGGAGCATGAAGCAGTTGCAGTGTTTCGGCGGAAACATTAATGGAGCTCCAATCTTGACAAGAAGCTTGTGTGGTGATAGGCCAGGAGATTAAATTGTGTTGATAAACTCCTGAGGGTAATGAACTTCATCATCCATTTTTTCAACTATGCCCTTAGATTTATACTCCATTTCTTTACCTTAACATACCTTAAGGTTCCTCCGCATACCTGGAGCTGTTTTCTGCAGTTTAGGCTGAGGGAAGTAGGAGCAATAAAGGTGACAGTGCCTTGTGTATCAAGTAATGCCATCGCCACTAAGCGCAAGACTCTGTACTGGCGTGCAGTGTTCTCGTCGCACTGCGTGTACCTATTGCACTTTCAGCGGTGCCCTATTAATTTATTGGTGGAAATTCTGTAGGAAGGTTCAATGCCGGGCCCTTGATTAGCTTTCTATGTATCTTAAGCATATGTGTTTAGATACAATATTCTTAAAAGCAGTTTTTAACCATTTTTGACTACTCATAAATGATGTTTCTAATGTGCATGACTTCTTGAAAGCACTCAACAGCTCTCTTCTAAAGTGTATGTTCTTTTTGTTGATTAGCAAATAGGACCCACGTTAATATATAAAAAAAAAATTCCAACATATTGTAACGCAGTTCAAGCGCCAGGAAGTGGAATCCTAAAGGAAACTGTGCAATGATTTATTATATTAATATATTGTAAATATAGCTCGTTCCTTGTAACATATTATTCTATGGCTTTATTTTCTAACTAATTGTCAATTCACTTCAATGCGCAACAATAAAAATGGCCTAAACTGATTTTTCTTCTAAGTTAAGGCTACTGCCAATATATTCAGTTTCATGAAATTTTATTGTGAAAAAAAAAAAAATTCTCATGTTTGTAGGAAGCAAAATATAAACAAAAGGTCTCTACATTGTTATAACATGAGATTCGAAAGTATACATATATAGTTCTCACAGTTCGGTCTGCAAAAACAAATTGAAAGTTGCAAATCAAAAACATGGTTACTGTGAAGCTGGATAGTGCACTGCATCCCAATAATTTACTCTTCACCAAAAATGACATGAAATTCGCAATCGCGGTATCAAATGTGATGATAACGCATATATAGAACCTCATAAAAGGTAAGAACATAGCAAGATATATTTCTGTGACTATATACATACATATTGATACTGATTAGTACTGACAACATTTTTCTGCAACTTTAAGGAAAATGAGAATGTTTCTTTCGTCAAGAGACAAGTTTCATTTCCATTCATTCTCTCTTCGCTTGAAAGATTCGACCAAACACGTTGGCTTAAAGAATAAAGGCATGGAAGTGATGTAATGTGGGTTACATACTATTAAAAAAAACATTAAAAATTTTCATCTACTTAGGGATTTGCATTTGTAAAATAATCACGAACTTACTCTATAGGTACATACGATGCTTTTCAAAGCAAATTCCATATCAAAAACACATTTTACTTCTTTCATACTCATAGGAGTTGAATTTCATAAAATCAGTTTTTAGTTATTTACATAAGGTAATTGTTTGAAGCTAATAGCATTATAGTATAAAGTAAGAAGAAATGAAACTAAATATATAATATAATTTATCTATTTCATATTTACAATATTTGCATCTTTTATTCTCATCAACTGCAGTTACATGTACTACTTTACCTGTACCAGGCAACAGAAGCTTTAGGTGATTCAGTGTACGCAGCTAAGTTAATGACCATCTCACTTTTCGCAAAACCCTGTATCTGCCAAGTTTTCACAGGTAATGAATCACTGCCAAATCACAATATACCAGCTGATCATTAGAAAATAATAACAACATGAATTTAAACACATATATGATCTAGACTCAAGACGACAAATGCACTATAAGTTCTAAACGGCAATATGTGCCCAAAAGGACTGTTGGTATGACTATATATCAATCATAAAACAGTATTTTAGAAATATTGCAACTGCGATATCCACCCAAAATATACAGGATTATGTCGCTTATCGTAATTTTAACTATATATGATTTTCAGGAGGTTCTGCTATCAAGATATTTAAGATTTTTTTGTTACTGCAATTTCCACGATACCTTTTAAAAAATAAAAGTGGTTTTTATTTCAGAAAATTAAGTTAATAAAGAAACTGGAGCACATTAAAAATCAGTTGTAATTGTCATTTAGCCAAATATTCATTTTAAAGTTTAGTGGGGTTATTGCCAAGTTTTTGCTATACAATTGCAGTAATTGTAATATTTCAAATAATAAAATACACAAAAGAGCTTACGTTTAGTTTACCTTATGTAATTTTAGCATTATTTTCAAGAGGGTGATATAGACATAATATCTATTTATAAAATGAAGTGCCCTGCTGACTCACACAGGGGTGAAGTTTGCTTAGAATCCCAGATTGAAATGGTGACGCACCGCGCGTATTTGGTAACATCCAAACACACGAAAAAGAAACGTTTGGAACCAAAATTGCACGTGTCAATAACACAATTAATTGAGCATTTAAGACTAATGACTGCATGCATACATGATGTAAGTAAATAACCTCACCACAGTAAGAAGAAAATGTGAATGTAGAATTTCTTAAAATTTTTTTCCTAATCGGCAATAAACTTCTGTCTCAGAACAATATGGAAATTCTGCGTGGCAAGTTTCAGGCCACCTAAAATCGAAACCTTCCAATGAAGGCGACGAATTTACATTTCAATCTTATCACAACTGGCGTACTACAATATGAATCAGGTTCATGAAATATGTACTCCAATTTACGTCTAAGCGCTGATCAAATTACGGCTTGGAACAGCATGGCAATTACAGGAAACAATACAGCTTTCCAGTTGTGCAATATTCCTTTTAAACAGAAAAATTTGCAAGGTATTACACTGAAGAGCCAAAAAACTGGTATAGGCGTGTGTATGCAAATAATAGATGTATGGAACCAATCAGAGTAGTGCGATGCGGTCGGAAGCTAGATCGGTTACTGCTGCTACAATGGCAGGTTATCAAGATGTAAGTGAGTTTGAACGTGGTGTTATAGTCGACGCACGAGAGATGGGACATAGCATCTCCGAGGTAGCGATAACATTTGGATGTTCGCGTTCGATCATTTCACGAGTGTACCGTGAATATCGGGAATCCGGTAAAACATCACATCTTCGACATCGCTACGGCCGGAAAAAGTTCGTGAACGAACGGTACAAGCGACGACTGACGAGAATCATTAAACGCGACAGACGTGCAACCCTTTCTCAAATTAGCGCAGATTGGATTTGTGGACTGCCCTGTAGTATTCATGGTGAGAATTGCCTCCTGCATACCTTGAGACATTAGTCGAGTCCATGCCACGTCGTCTTGCGGCACTTCTGCGTGCTCACATCTGCGTGCTCATATCGTGACACGATATTAAGTAGGTGTACCAATTTTTTTTTGTTTTGGCTCTTCACGGTATAATTACAGTTTTTCAGCGTACTACAAAATGTGTCAGAATCATGGCGAGTGTGCTCCAGTTTTCGTCCAAGAGCCAAATAACTTGCAACTCACAACGTTTGGCAGTTTTGGAAGACAAGTTTAGGCACTTCTAGTTTTTAAACCTTCGAATGAAGAAGAAATTCACACATGGCGTTATAATAATTGCTTCCTAATATTTAAAAAATTATTTTATGTTTATGGCGACTGCTCCAAATTTCGTCTAAGGGCAGATAGATTTGAGACTCAGAACGACTTGGTGATACTGGAGGACAAGTTTAAGCACTTCTAGTTTTGAAACCTTCCAATGAAGCAAAACAACTCGCATGGCGTTGTAATAAGAGTTGTCCAAAAAAATGCATCGGATTCATGACGACTATGCTCAAATTTTGTTCCTAAATACAGATATACTTGCATTTAAGAACAACTTGATAATTCTAGAAAACAAGTTTAGAGCCTTCTACAATATAAACTTATATTTCAAGTATAAAGATTTATATTGCATTGTTTTATAACTAAAAGGTCCTATACTAGAGTATTGTGTATAAGGGGCCACGGGGAAATGTTTTTTTATTAGGAGTGTGTGGGTGAGGATGTGGCCATGTGTTTTCTACAATCATTTCACTTTACTAATAAATATATTACATAAACATATAAACAATTTAGAATGGTACCGTATGTTAAATCTATGAAACGATGTAACAAATTTCAACTTAAATTTGTATGCTCTTGAACGAAAATTGTAACACAGTCACCATGAATCTTATACATTTTGTATTACAATGAGAAACTGTAATTAAAATGCTCTGTTAATTTTTTGCTTCATTAAAAGGTTTGAAGACTTGAAGATTCCAAACTTGACTTCTAGAATCGCCAAGTCATTCTGAGTCGTAAATTTATCTGATCTTAGACAAAAACTGGATCACAGTCACCATGAATCTGATACACTTTATACTACTCTTGGTAACTGTGCTTACAATGCAGCATGAATTTGTGTTGTAAATTGATAGTTTGGATTCTATAAGAGCTGTAAACTTGTCTCCCTGAATCACTATAACTTAGTGATTCATAAGTTTATCAGTACTAAGACAATAGTAATATGCAGTCGCCATTAAGCTCGTACAGTTACCAATTGAAACTTTTTTTTACGTATTAGGGCATGTGCAGTTTTTTTCTCTACACATTTCCTGTATTGGAAAAGTTGCTAGTGATTTTTCTGTGGGTCAGTTGGCAGCGTAAGAATGATGCTGGGATTCGAAGCTCACTTCACTTCAGTCTGACTCACCCAACACAAAGACCAAACTGCTGGACGAAGAGTAAAAATGCATGGTTGACTTTCTACCCACTAAAAAAAGGATTTTCTGAAATTCAGCCCCTTAGATGGTGACAAGGGGTAAAACGTGTTTGAGGATTTCTCCACAGCTCAACCGGATGAGATATGTTCGCTTACTTCTGAGCCTCAATCAAACTCACTAAAACAACTCCAAGTAGGTGGCGCCCTTAACCAATGTTTAATTAGAAAGCCATCAGCTGACTGATAAATGTTTTGAGCTCACTTTAGATTTGTGTTGGCTCCAGGCGCATGTGTTACAGAGAATTTAAAGTATTTGCCATCGATTATGTCTGGTTTAAATTGACATTTTTTGCTTGGCATTTTGAATTTGTATAGCATCTGAATAGGGCAATTTCTTAAGCAAAAGTTATTCGATGCTCTTTTTGGAGTTGATATATTTTGAAAAATCCATGAAAATAAGTTTTCTTCCTTTTCGTCACATCAGAGACTTAATTTCGAAAAATCCTGACGTCATTTTTTTGGCACTTATGTACATAGCATACTCGAGCACAAAGCATAGTAATCCAAATATTAACATACATATAATAATAATAGTTTTGTGAAAACAAGTTTGTAACATTTTTTACACTTCACGGATAAATAAATTTTAAAAAACCTTTGCACTAGTTTTAAGGCATTTGAACATCCAGTATTTTGATGCATATAGCACCATGGCCTTTCGCGAGACAAATTAATACGAAGGATACTGTGAATATACATTTGATTCCTTTTCACTCCCATTTAGCATCAAATTTTGCACTAAACATAAAGTTTCTTTTGAGGTATTTATATACATACAGTAGTTATTTGGAAGTATAAAACAATGGTAATACACTGAAGAGAAAAAAAACTGGAACACCTGCCCGAGCACGCAGAAATGCCGCAAGACGACGTGGCATGGACTCGACTAATGTCTGAAGGTATGCAGGAGGCAATTCACACCATGAGTTCTGCAGGGCAGTCCACAAATCCAATCTGCGCCAATTTGAGAAAGGGTTGCACGTCTGTCACGTTTAATGATTCTCGTCAGTCATCGTTTGTCCCGTTCTTCTGCGAAATTTTTCCGGCCACACCGATGTCGAAGATGTGATGTTTTACCGGATTCCCGTTATTCACGGTACACTCATAAAATGGTCGAATGCGAACATCCAAATGTTATCGCTACCTCGGAGATGCTATGTCCCATCTCTCATGCGCCGACTATAACACCACGTTAAAACTCACTTAAATCTTGACAACCTGCCATTGTAGCAGCAGTAACCGATCTAGCTGCCTACCAATTCGCGTTACTCTAATTAGTTCCATACCTCTGTTATTTACATACTCACGTCTACACCAGTTTTTTTCCTCTTCTGTTTATATGAGTAGGGCTTTGTTACTGTAGATTCTATGACAACAGGTTCCACACATTCAAGGGTCGAATTTTCTGTAATTATAAAATTAATTTTTAAACATTTGTATACAAGGAATTTACAAACTTAAAAAAATATGGTGACTTCTCAACTGGTTTCAGAGCTATCAATTATTCAGTGAAAACATATTTTACCCCTTTTATCACTTGAACCGTTAAATTAAAAAATTCTTAAAGTGGTTTTCCTTACTTACTATTTAGAAGCAAAAAGCACATTTATATCCAGAAGTGTCAGAGATATTAAGGAATCAGAGTGATTATAATTTACACTTTTTCACCACGTGTGAGGGCTGAATCAAAGACATCCTTCTCAGTTGATGCATACACCCTAATGAGAAGACACTCCAAAAATAAAATTATTTATGATCGAGCGGTTTGAGCTGTGCTCTGGTGATTCAATGAATGAGGACACTTAATTTTTTACATTAATATGTTTGGATTTATATAATAAATTTACAGTATTAAAAGTGTTTGCGATGATATGCGTTATCAATATGACCAATATATGCATTGTTAACATTTTTAGTATCAATATGACTGCTATTTGCGATGTCGGTATAAGCTATATTTGCTATATATCACCATTGATATTCATTACATTCTGGTATCGATATACTACACTCAGAACAATATGGTCAATATTCCCAACAATATTAAAAATTAGATTAACCCACCACCCCAGTGACACAAGGAAAAAAAAAATTAATGAAGTGAGGATCTTTCATTCTTCATTTTTCAGGTAGTTGGTGTGACTTGCGATATTTTAGAAGGTTAAAATTTTCAATGTTAATATATTCAACGATATGAAGTTGCCTACATTTTATGGTTTTTTTAATTTACTATATGCTGGTGCAACAGGGTTTCGAAAAGTACTGAGAAACATGTAGACTTCTTCCGTACAGCCGAAGGAAATTCGTTTAATGCACAACTGAGTTGGTATCGAGATTGTTTCAAAAATACCCCATTCCACCAGTTTTCTTCTCTACTTCTATGCTCATCACAACAAATTAAAGCAGCCATTTAGACTGTGCAAATTTTAGGACTGTATCTCAGTTCTTTTACTTTTTAAAAAAGTTCCATGAAAATAGAGTAATAATTGTGAAAAACATGATGCATTCACACAGTTCCTATTTTCAATGAACACATCCATATCAATGTGGATGTTCCTGTACCAGGATATGAAAAACTCGACACCCGGCTTATAGCCACCGTTGTATTAAGATAAATTCATGTGATTTAGTCAGAACATGATTTAACTACCAGAAATGTAACTGAGACAGCCAGTCACCTACCGATAGTATCTGCCTTAGCTATTCATGTACAAAAAGTTACCTGTTATGAAATTTACTCTGTATCGTACTTCCACTATTCAATTTAATGCCGTTTACTGTAGCGCTGTCTCATAAAAAAATTGTATGCATTTTAATTACAAACTAATTTCACATTGAATTGGAAATTAAGATTAATTACTATTTGTCAATTAGTTGTAGTTGTCAGGTAAATTGAAATGCATTAATTTTTTCACTGCAGCGCAAAAAAAACTTTAATCATACTAATGTACATTTAGAAAACATCCAACGTTTGCCTGTAGTAAGAAGTTTTTTTACTTAATCTAAAAATGACTGCCATTTTAGGTAGACAAGTAATTTGTGTCACTTTAACAACAACAAAAAAGCTGCATGTATACTTAATATATATCAAACATTGAATTTAGGAAAATTATTGAGTAGCATAATGCAAAAAATCAATTGAGATGTTCAAGAAATGTCAAATGTTACTAACAAGTTTTTTAATTTTGCCAGTACTTTAAGAAAAACGCTTAAGACATTCGTAGAGGAAGAATGGGTAACATATAAACATTGTAAATTTAAACAAAATTGAAAGGTGCTAAGACAACGCCAATTTTGGTTTCAAACTGTAATCATAAATTACTAATCCTATACAGTGTAGGCCTATCGTAGTATTTTGTTAACCGATTCAGATCCAACATATAAAATTGTTTACATTTCACAGGACCGTTATTTTTGTCTGGTTTTGTAATCTGCAAACAAGCCGCAATAGTCTTCACTGTGGGTAATTCATTCATAAACTACGCTACTGTTCTACATTACGAACCGTTCATATTACTTAAGTCAAACACAAGGCATACAGATCATTGGCTGTGATAACTAAACAAGTGCTCCGTTGGCTAAAGTAAAGCTCAAATTCAAAAATTTCTCACTTGCAACACAAAAAACTATAAAATAAAGTGGGTCCTAAAAATGTCATGAAATTCTTAATAATTACTTTCTTAAAAGAAATTAAGTAGGTACAAACAAATGGTGAGAAATGGGGTAACAATCTAAAAAACGTTAGTGAATATAGGCTATTTGTGGTAAAGTGAGCCCTTTTGAAAGCCCTATCATTAAAATTTATAGTGAAAAAATATTTTTTATATTAGTCTTTGAATTTGACTTCTGAATGTGGTGGAATATACACACTGTGTTTTAACTTAGATGGAAATATTTATTTTAAAAGATGGTTAAAGTATATAAAATGACTGAAAGGAAAAAATAGGCTAACTACGGCGTCAAAATTGCTCACTATACGTCAACAGCCTGTACATTATAATGTTCTGCATGACCTCCCTGGGTGAGAAAATCCATATGCATGCAATAGTATACTATAAATGTGAAGAAAAATCCTTCCAAGATACTGGTTGGCTGAAGGAAGCCACCAGCATAGTGCAGCAAAGCTTGCTTGTTTATCACAAACTGATAACTATGGGGAACAAGAAT
Organism: Clitarchus hookeri; assembly: GCA_002778355.1. Taxonomy (NCBI): domain Eukaryota; kingdom Metazoa; phylum Arthropoda; class Insecta; order Phasmatodea; family Phasmatidae; genus Clitarchus; species Clitarchus hookeri. Next base: position 90,829 of record NQII01002177.1, read on the forward strand.
TTTAACTTTGCATCAAGGAAGAAAGCTTTTTTTTCCCTATATCAAGAGTACATTAAAACCAAATACAGTCAGTATCAGTACTGCACTTAAGAATGGTAAAGTATGGAAACCACCACTATTCGGGTAATCTCGTGTAAATTGTTTACGTAAATGAACATATGGGCAACACATATAAATTTGCCACATGGTAAAATAAATGACCATGAATACAAAGTATCATATTATGTGCTAAATTGATTTAGTAGCACTGGGCATTCTATTGTCACTTAACATCCGGAATTCAAACATGAGATATTGAGTGATGTGTATGACACATCAGTGATGTGCGTGTGCTGTAATAAATAAATTAAAAAATGTGTATATACATATATGACAAATACATATATTTTATCGACAATGTTACTATATATAAAAGGAAATGGATTTGGAAGCTTGGGGTGCAATGAGCTTCATCCAGCGAAGTACGCAAATAAGGCACCAATAAAACCTATCGTCAACAGTTAAATGCTAATATGCACCGAATGAAGTCCCATGATGCAGATTTCTCAGCGCTGTTAGAGTGAAAAGATGCACGACAGTTAATTTATGTAATTTATATGACATTCTGAGATCTACATTTAAGTCAGCAAAACCAAAACTGAGGCCATAGTTTCTTTAGCAATCACGAAAATACACTACTCAATTAATAATCTAGTTTTGAACTTGTTTTATACCAGCTGAAGATTGCTTAGAACATCTCCAACCCATAAAAACCCTTTTTTTTTACGACAATATAAGTAATACTTGCATTTTTGAGGGGCTTTTATAATATATCCATATTACAGGTATGAAGAACAACTGTGCATCTATAATTCCGAGATATTGCCTAACTGAAAATATATGGTTCAAAACAAATTTATCCAAGCAAACAGCTTACCAATGCCAGAAAATGTGCAAAGGTTAGCTAATGACATAAATAAAGATAATCTCACATCAGCATGGGCAACGCGTGGAAAGATAGAAAGAAATTCTGCTGAAGAACCATGTACATATTACATTTGTTTAGTAAAATATCCGTAAACAGACTTATAAATAAATTATATTTGACCAAGATTGATTAACATTACAAATAAGTCCTAGTATAATTTGTTCGTAGTTACTTCAGCTCTCATGATATGTGGTTATCTGAGCTGTCATGAAATGTGGTTTACTCAGCTCTCATGAAACGTGGTTTACTGAGTTTTCATAAAATGTGGTTTACTCAGATCTCATGAAATAATGTTCTCTGAGATCTTATAAAATTAATTTAACTGAGCTCTTATGAAATACAGTTAACTGAGTTCTTATAAAAAACCTGCATGTGATCAATTTTTTTTACTCGTTCTGCACCCTACCAGAATATGGAATGTTAGCGCTTTCATTTCTGTTTACAATACTCACCTTTCAATCAAGCGAAATTATGAAATTGCTAAGAACGTAGATTAGACTCTACATTAGTAACATGCTTATTATAACCTATTTTTGCATACAACTAACAGAAATCAAGAAAATACATTTCAGTGTCCATAAATTCAAACAGAACACTTTTAATATAATATTAAGAAATTACTATTTTGTTCCTACATCGCCACCAACTTTATAGAGGGCATGTCAGTCAGTGTCCATAAAACTGAGAATTTTTGAATTGTTAATCTCAAAAGTTTTTTAATTAATCATAAACCAGCAGTAACTTACCCTAAACAAACAAAAATGAGCATCACCAAGATGTTTATAAGAGACTGAGTTATGGGATCCATCTTGCAACACATGTGGTGCGTAACCAGTGGATGAGCAATAAGAGAACATTTTATTCAGTTCAGTAAAAGTCACTCTTTGTAGGCAAGAAACATAGTGATAAAACCTAACAAAGAAATCATAGTACTGTAATATTTGTGCATTCGTGCAAGTAATTTTTTTTTAAATTTCCTTTTTAAGCATTTTTGCCATGAATGTTATTGTGTTACCCTAAATCTTCCCTATTATTCACGGCCCCTTCATGGCTGAAGCTATGTTGTATGGGCTGAATTAAAAAAACTGCTCCATGTAGTAATGATGTGGAACATTTCTGTACAACACCAAAATACAATTTTCAGATTTTTTTTCCCCTGGTAAGTTGTTTTTGGATATTATTACGAAAACTCAGCATATGTATTTTAAAGAAACTGCTTAAATCCAATTACGAAAAAGTTACTTTTACATTCCAAGTCTAGAAGTTACACAATATGTGCTAAGCAAAAATCTCTTAGGCCCTAACCATCTTTCACTCTTAAAAATTACAATAAATAAGATTTTGAGGGTAGCCTTCTACTGGCAAACTCTAATGCCATTAGTTTATGTAGAATACCAACTACAGGGTTTGTATTCCAGATACATGTTTAACAATTCGCACACACACCTAGTGGTATGACATGTACACAATAAGCAATAAGCAAGTAAAATTTTTAATTCCTCCTGTAGCCAATTTCTTACAGTCCTAGGTTTAATGTTTGGAAATGTAATAGTTGTACTGCTCATAACCAAAAATGTATTTTCTGTTTATAAGTAATGAATAAGTGAGATCTATAATCATATATATAATTTTTTTAATCATACATTTAAGTTTTCTTTCAAATACGTAAGGAAGTAAAATGTATTGTGTAAACATATGACAATATACAATTAAAACCTGAACGGGTAAAAGGCCAATTTTGTAGAAAGAAAATGTGAAAGCTTTCTAATAGCTTAACTAAATGCTGTAAAGCCCCTTCCAGTCGATCAGTCAACAGCCGGATATAAACCTATGTGCATTACAATGGGTTTCCACAATGAGCAGACATGCAGTCGGATGGCTACAAAAGCTAATCAGTGAACTTTGATCTTGAACTGCCGACTGCAAGTTGTTTGGTAGTCAATAAGAACTTGTACATTTTAAAGTAATTTCCCAATATACTATTTCAGGAGTAAAGGATAAAGAATTTCATAAACATCGCTTCCTAAGTGTTATATTTACATGATTGTGGGACAAGTGCAAGCCTCTAAAACATAACCTAAAATAACTGTAAAATTTAAGAAAATGTATTATTGCCATCATGCTTTTGAATCAGCCTAATATTTAAAGGTTACAACTATACCTCCAGAATAAATACACGTCACAAACCGCACGACCAGTAACCTGAAGTATGTTGCACAACTTTTTCATCCATTTGCGTTTACTGATATGCATATATCTTTTAAACCATTTGCAGGTATTATTTTCCAGTTTTTCAGAAAAGCTGTGATTTTTAATAACTTCCACAATGTTATGCCAAATACGTAAATTATGTTTTCATTCAATAATACAAAAACCAATTGACTATAATGACCACTTGCCTCATTAAGGCTAGTTAAGTTATTGTATTAAAATAAAACATACTTATTACTTACCCACATAATGTGTATATATATACATATATAGTACCAGTGCCAAGTTCATTTCGTTCTTCAAAGTTCCAGTCTACGGCGAAAAGCTGAATTTGAATTTCACGAAAACGTAAACGTGTCCATGCGCAGTAAACTGCTAAACGGATGCAGGCGCACCAACTGTGAATCTGCGACGGAATTAATGACAAAACGACAGTAAGATACCACTAAAATTAAATTTTTTATCAAATCCAAAAATTAAACCTCAAATAAACATAATTAAATTGTATATCATTTTTAATTGAACATTTATTTAAAAAGGATTATTAAAACATTAACCATTCAGTCATGCTTGTTATCTATGTACTTGGTAACACTTAGCAGATGCACAGACATTTTCTGAGNGTAAGATACCACTAAAATTAAATTTTTTATCAAATCCAAAAATTAAACCTCAAATAAACATAATTAAATTGTATATAATTTTTAATTGAACATTTATTTAAAAAGGATTATTAAAACATTAACCATTCAGTCATGCTTGTTATCTATGTACTTGGTAACACTTAGCAGATGCACAGACATTTTCTGAGCACCTTCCTTTCTTTACCAATACGGGAATATTCCCTTACGCTTTATGTTCTTGTACCGGTGTGAACTCTGTTCTTCCTTTTCACTACGGACATTTACAACCAAAAATAAGGGCAAATAGGTTTCCTGTTCCATATGAAAATTCCATTAAAGTTGGAAACTAAAATTACTTACATTTTTTACTGTGTACATACAACACTTAACACTGGACATGATTTATGTATTAATGCATTAAATTAGAGATGAAAGCAGAAACATATGCAACATTATTGAGACAATTACAAATACACACGGGCCTTAGCCGGGACTCGAACCCAGAAAATCTCTTACTATAAGCCACCGTAAAATCCACTGGCTTACGGAGGTCGGATTCAGAGTATCAACTTCCTTCATATGTAGAATCCCCCTACTCTTCATAACTACAATTTTTAGCGGTACTGAAGGGAAAAATCATCATTTAATGGCGTTCTTTAAGAGACATGTAATTAATTTTTATTTAATGTGTCAAATAATTTTGTTATAATACCTTGTTTATTCATTATCCAAGCCGTGAGGTGAGTATGTAATTTATCATGAAGGTTTTTGTGATAATAAAGTGATCGGACATACTGTAAAAGGACATTTTGATTTGTGCCTGTGTCAAAGTAAGTAAAATATACCATTGAAAATAACTTTTTGTTAGAATCGTTCTTGAAAAGTGATTAAAATTTATATTTATTTGTTATGATTATCATGGCATAATCATATGGCATGGCATATATGTGTATTGGCAACAACGATAAGAAAATAGTTTTAATTCTAATATTTTATAGTAAAAAAAGACGCCGAAAGCAGAAAGGGACCATAATTGATGGCGTCATGGGTGCCATTCCACTACCTTTTGTTGAGAGCCAATTTTGTGACTTCCTTCGGAACGAAAAGGAAAGGAGGCCAGCTTTCGCAGGAGTGTGAGGGGAGATTCTACACGCCCCGAAGGTGGGGAAAACCAAGACCCCTACAGAGATATTAATAATTCATTTGATAAATATGAATGTTACGAAGAAAATATTAGTTATCTAGATAGATAAGTCTATGAAAATAACAAGGAATAAATTAAATCAAGATTCAATGAACTGGGCACCAAATTCCGACGAGAAAGTCCGCAATTGTTTGCACTGGGAGAACCTGATTGGCACGCTTCTGAGCCGCAGTGTAAGGAATACGGTTGCTTTTCCAACACTCGCCGTCTGAGAGTCGTCCTGCGAGGTCGACGGCGGCTAGCGAGAGACCGATGTCTGCTGTGATTTGTTATATTCATTATATTCTCGATGAGGAAAGCCAGACAAATAATAGCGAATTGGCTTTCAGCTTCTGGGCTACCATGATCAAAACAATCCGTGTGTTTGATTTATAACTTCACCTCGCATAGACAGCTAAAATTAATAAATCACTGAGGTGACGACCTATACGTGCACGCTTTGCTTAAACCCAGGACCCAGACAGGTATAGGAAAGCGAGTGTACCAATACAGTTACATGGAAACTGAGGACAGTTAAGGGAATACATTATACGGTTTGGGTTTGAGATTATGGGATGTTTAAATTATGGGCTCCTAACTTTCTTGATTCTGACTCGATTCTCATGAATTATTAGTCACGCGAGGCGTTACACACAAGCTAGCACAGGTTCGGCCTCTTTGCTATACAAGCTTGACATTTGAGCAGTTTTGGTTATACAAAGTTGAAGTTAGTAGAGTTTTTGTTTATTAGAGTTCAATAAACTTTTCTCCCAACTTTTACTGATGTGTTAGCATGTTAAAGGTTTCAAAGTACTGGTTTTTCTCTGTAAAGTTCTTTTGCAATTTTGAGACACTAATTTTAGGAATCAAGCGTATGTCACATGCAGACAAATTGGAATGGGAAAATGCAAAATTTTCTATGGTTGTTTTGAAGTTTTGAAAATAACTAAAGGCCCCTCGTCTGACATATTGTGTTAGCATACTGTTATTTAATATTGACATATTGTGTAGTCCCATAGAATATATTTTTAAAACTTTTCTGAATGCTAAGCACGTGCATAGTTATCTAGATTTTAGTGGGGTACGGTAACAGCGCATTTGTCAATAATATTAGTAGCCTCACTAAGCTTAAAATCAGCATTGGTTTACAAAAGAACCAAACGGAATCAAAGATGATAAGATATCAAAGATAATAAAATAACATGACTAACTCCACTAACGTCTTAATTTTGTTAGATAAAGTCGTTGTAATCATAAAAGCACTAGTCACGAGTGAAAAATGTGAAGTTAGGTAATCAAGTGCTTGTGGTGATATGTCTTGTTTCTGCTTTTAGAATGAGTTTTGGACCTGATATTTTCTAAACTGGTTCTCATTGGAACAAATTTTATAGTTTCACAATTTCATAATGAATTATAAATGGTAAGTTTTTAAGAGTGGCAATTTCGCGTAACAAATCAAATATAAATAATATTCATATTATCGATTATTATGCAGTTGAAAGGTAAAAACTCTATTTATACATATATTGTCAAACGTCAGAATCAAATGTAAAAAATCGATATTGACGCCTGCGGCGTCCCTATATGTTATCCGTCCGTACTCAAGCTCTAGCGAAGCTCACAGGCGGAGGACGTCAGTCAGGATTTAGGCAGCCGTGACGAAGGAGAACGGCGCCAGATTGGCACTGCAAGACGACCATTTGCATGGGAAGGCGGAGGCAGCTGCCCCCCCCCCCCGATATTGCCAGGGGACGCACCCTACACCCACGGCCGCGCTCACCCCCGGCCAGCCACAGCCATAAACATTGAGAACGGTTGGGGACGGACATGCGGGAGAATAGTGTCACGGTTATCAGGTGACAGCGGGAAGAACACGAGTGCAGCAGCGGCCAGGGGGAGATCTTAAAGTATTCNTAAGTGTTGGCGCCTCACGCCACAGAACAGATTACAACACCTATGTCCAAACCTCAGCTTTGGCAGGTGTCAATATTATAGTTTATTTTACACCGATTCCACAGTAGCGATGTTGTCGCTCTGTTACCAACTCTTTGTGACTTGACATCCTTTTTATATTCTCTGTAATATGGCCTGTATCAACTCTGCCTATTAATATCGCAAGCTGAGCAACACCCAATATGTTTTCCTTTTAGTCGCACAATATAAATTAAATGTATTTGCACGTCCCGCAAAACGGTTCTCCAGATTGGTGGCCAGGTCTGCAGTAAATTGTCCTCAATCCTGAAAAAAAAGCCACATCAAATTTCGAATTAAGGAGGCTGAAATATTGCTTTCCTAAATAAGTAGCATCTTTGTTAATGGCCATAGAATTTACCATCTCAAGGGTAGTGTAACGACAGAATTAAATATGGCTTCGGTATAATTTCTTTTTCTTCTGCGTATTCGTTAAAATAACTGTTAAAGGAGGATAATTTTTATACAACTTTTATTGAGGAAGCTTGTAAATAAAAACAAAACTAAGATAANTTTCGAATTAAGGAGGCTGAAATATTGCTTTCCTAAATAAGTAGCATCTTTGTTAATGGCCATAGAATTTACCATCCCAAGGGTAGTGTAACGACAGAATTAAATATGGCTTCGGTATAATTTCTTTTTCTTCTGCGTATTCGTTAAAATAACTGTTAAAGGAGGATAATTTTTATACAACTTTTATTGAGGAAGCTTGTAAATAAACACAAAACTAAGATGACTTATCTTATTCGTATAGAACACGTTAATAATGGTATTAGAAATACAGTAATATAAGCGACTTGAAACATCACAACTCCTAGGCAAATGTAACTCTATCAACTGTTCAATTTTATGCAGTCAAGACCAGTAATGTTAAATATTGTTACTCATTCTAAAGGAAGTAGAGTGTTAAAGTCGCATTTTTCTGAAGTTGGCAGAGGATTGTTTCAGTATGGCCGATATGAATTTCAGTGAACAAATACTCTGATTTTCACTGTGTATTCACTTTTTATTTAAACCTTTATTTACAATTTGCGCCAGCGTAGTTGGATAACACGACACTTATGAAATGACAAAATTTACCGTTCTAGAGAAGAAATCGAACGAATTAATGGAGGTGAAAGAAACAGCGGAACTAATGGAAGGAGGCTTAGGTAAAAACTGACCTCGCTTAGCGAGCGAGGATAAAAAGAGTTCAGCTTGGGGCGGCAGGCAATAGCGAAATCAAACGCTGCAGTTTTCACTCTCGCATTTTGCAACCATCAAACCGGGTTTATTTTTTTTTCTGTTTCCTACGGTTCTATACTAGTGTCGCTGGGTAACACAGGTTACGTGCGTTTGTAGGCTTGTTACGAAAAGTAAAATGCGAAGGGTTTATGCAACTTTTACTTTAAAATGATTGCAAAGTGTGGTATGTGTCTTTTATACTAGAGGTTAAAGATGTTATTTTTATTACAAATATTACAGAAACTATTTATGATGGAAAACTGAGTGATTAGTTAAGTTGTGATTGAACAAGATTATTGGACCAGTGAAATATATATTGTTCTAATGAACTATTTCAAATAAATAATTAAAGAGTGACACACTTAACATGCGTCAAATTTTGCTACGCTCAAGCGAAGTTTGTTTCTGAAGAAGGATTTTCACTCGGCATGCATTTGGTCAGCCAATCAAGAGACACAAGTGAGTACGACACAAGAAACTGAATACGTTATAACAGATATCACTCAAGTTCAGTGAAAGATAATAGCTGTAGCACTAGGCTGTTTTCATATCGTAGTTGTTTTATGTAAATTAAGAGATTTGTACAGCCGTGCAGTAGCTGATTTCATCACCGACAGGGTGGGATGAGGAAATGGGGTGAAATGATGGGATAGACGGGAATACTCTGAGAAACCCCACTGGCTAACGGCAAAGTCCATTGCGTTCCCACAAGTAAAAACTTGTGTTTGGCGCCACCGGAAATTAAACCCGGTTTGTCGTGGAGGGAAGCGAATGGTCTGACCACTGCATCATTGTAGCCCCATACAGTTGTATAGGCCCGCTCAGTTCTTGTGCTTGGGAAACTACTCAAACGTTTTTATACTGAGCATTTCCCAGTGGTATGTTTGGTAGACAGACATCTGTGCAATACAAATTGTTTGCTACACCGCCTATATTTATCAGACGACTTCACTAGAAGAGCTCATTTCGTCTGTCAGTTGTTTCTCACGGGTGACTTAACTTTCATGACGACTAGCCAATCAGAAAGTTATGTTGCGTTGGTGTTTTGCGTGGAGAAGTACGAAATGTGTCAAGTGAGTATACACACCTTCATACAAGCCTTTATATACATAATTTTTATGTATATATACATGTGTGTATATATACTTATGTAATTGTTTCAGTTTGAAATGCGGAGAGATGGGCATTTCAATTATCCTATATCATTGAAACATAATTGAAAAGTAAATTTAATCTCTCGTGCTACACATATTGTATTTGCTCTAGAGGCTACGTCACTCTCTGTACGTGAATGGTCGCAACACTTCCAACATGCCCGCTTCATTCCAGTTACTGCGTCTTGCTGCGATCAGCGACTGCGTGAGTTTACTCGCAGCTGAGACGCAGGACCGTCGAGAAGGATATCTTGGGGTTTCATTTGCGCCCTTGTTGCCCGTCGACGAGCCGCTCGATTGACCACATGCTTCAACACCCGTCCCTCCCCTAGGACCGTCGACCCGACAGATGGACACCAGTTCCTCACAACCCCTCTGCCCTCATCTTCCTTTACCCGCTTTCCTGCCCTTCTTTTTTATGTTTCATACGCCCTCAAGGTTAGCGGGATGTGGGTCAAGGGATGTTTTGATGATCTGCGTGGGGGCGGCCCCTCCCAGACGAGTTATTGGGACGACGGCTTGTGCCTTACATTCAGCTGCCGCGTTTGTAGTGCTGAGGCGGGAACTCCTGCTCACGGTCAAGCAAGTAGTGTCTGAGTACTTTTGAAACAAGCCTTACGAGAAATCACGTCATATACTACATATGTGCCACAGTACACACTGGCAGTCAAATAAAATTGTTCCAAGAAATGACGTTGCATTGCATTTGTAATGTTTACACTTACGGCCACTAAATTAGGTGTTTCTCGTTTTACACTCACTGTGGATTTTCACATTAGTAACTTGTTTACATTCCTATTCACACGGTTTCTCTTAGATGGTGCATGAATAAAGTGATCGGGTCAATGACAATGTAAATTTTACTTATGTATGGAGGAAGATGACAAAATAAGAAGGAAAGTATATTCCAAGCAGGACTTTCAATAGTGCGCATAACCGTGAACAGCCTACACTACCCTAAATCCAAAGATCTGGTTTTGCGCCACACTTCTTAAGCGGAGGTTATATTTCCAATTACAATGGGTTCCTTACTACAAGTTTCTTGGCTTGGCTTTCAGAAGCATTGCACTTCCAGTATTTACCTCTTTGTTTACTCTAAAAGGGCGATTATAAGGTGAATTACGACTTGCTTTGTAGAAACTTTCCAAAATGAATGCATATATCTGCGTGAGGCCGTCTCCTCCCAGGCACTAAAATGTTTGATAAGAAACACTTAGTTGGAGTATTTTTTAGTATTAGAAGGGTATATATTTTTACTAGCCAACACGTAGTTTTCTGGAGTGTACCATAAATACTTATTACTGGCCCACTGTCTTCTATTTTGTTTTACTGGTGGTTCGCGGGTAAACACTTTCGGCATCAAAATTGACAAAATTATTATTCCTTTAGCTAACAAGTTGTAAATAAAACTTCCAATAAGGTAGGCAGCCAAGTAAGGTAAGTAGGTCCACTTCATATAATCACATTTAAGGCGAGGTGTTTAATTTTTCAACACTGAATTTTTTTTATTATATTTCTCGTTGTTTTAAGCTTATGAGAAAAATAGTTACAATACTAAAAAATTTGATACGATCCTAACAATTGCATAAATACATTTGATCACAAAATGAATGAGTCTATTAAATCCATGACAGTGACAATTCTATATGGTGGAAAAATACAAAATGGGCAGAAAATAGTAGATTCTAAACAGGGCGCTCAAAAGTGCTTAATAAGTTTCGAATAACCATACCGATGAACACTTTTCACTTCTACAGATAATTCACTCTCTGATTTCATATTAATGGGAATGTTTTAAAATAAAAGTCGTTTCATAATACCGCCCTGCCTTACTTCCCTTGCGAGAATAGAACTTTTCGCACATAGGTAAAGTTCACATGACTACAAATATGACGTACGTGCGTCATGCTGAAAGGGAAAATTATAGCCAGTAACGCTAAAAACTAATTTATTTTAAAAAAATGTTGAATAATTTTACCCATCTACTCATAACTAGCCGCTGTAATTTATGGGGAAAATGTATATGTACTTCAATATAGAAAAAAATATGGTGTGTACACACACAGATAATTCGTAGCATTGGTTGCTAAATTAGCGAGTTGCCATACGCTTGTTGGACTGGAACACTACAGAGTCGGTTTCTATTATTCATGTCAAATTATTGAGGTTAAATATTGTTACTGTCCTGAGTCAGCATGCTCTGTCAGGCTGGCATACCGCTCCTGAGTCAGCATGCTCTGTCAGGCTGGCATACCGCTCCTGAGTCAGCATGCTCTGTCAGGCTGGCATACCGCTCCTGAGTCAGCATGCTCTGTCAGGCTGGCATACCGCTCCTGAGTCAGCATGCTCTGTCAGGCTGGCATACCGCTCCTGAGTCAGCATGCTCTGTCAGGCTGGAAACTTCACGGCTTTCTTTTCCAAACAAACGCTTTCATTGGGGTAAAAAATTGTGTTTAAATGCCTTTTAAAATCTGCTTTTTAAGTTGAATCAACTTATTGCGCTGGAAAAATAAATGAAAAAATCGGTTTTGTCCATTAATTTAATATTTTGGTTAAATTGCTATTAACATCATGCTACAAAACAGTAAACCATCATTAACTGAGGCGCATGAACGCCATGAAGTTACATCGGAACGTGAAACACCGAGTTCAAGCACGGGATATGTCACAGAAGGATGTACAGGTTGTAGATGTCAGTTTACGTTACTTTTTGATTACAAGCCGTCGTACAATAAGTACTAACCTTCCTGCATTAAAGCGCTGGTATCTGTAAAGCCAACCAAATAAAAATAAAAACAAAATAGCACGCGCATGGAGTTGAGTCCGAGAGCAGTGGGAAGGCCGCTCTATGGATCCGCATTACAAATTTCAATTAAGATCTGTTAAATGCAAACATTGTCATATGACATATTTGCTTTATAATAACGATAATGATGTGTTTCATAGTGAAAAATGATAAAAGTATTTGTAGTAGTATGTAATTAGATAAGCATTTCCGAAATTTTTGATGAATTTCTTCTTTTGCCTTAATGACGTATCTTACAGTTTTATGTAAATCTAGCATCTTCAGTTACTTTAGAAGTATTATATCTACGTGTCTGTAAAGTGTAACATGAATGATGTTAATTTATGTTATGTTATCTCATACTCCCGTATGTGTAAAACATAAAGGAACCAATTCCAGCAGTCACCACAAATTTAAATATAGAATTTTCAGTTTAGCTTGGTTCGCAAACTGATGAGAACAACATACTAAGGAATTAAAATGTTCAAAATTAGCCTTCTAACAAATGCATGTATTCTACGTGACGTAGCTATCGATATCACACTATTTTGACATCAGTGTAGGTGAAGTACTTCCGTTGCCTAAAGTCGCATTACATATATAACATTTAAATGTTTTTATACTGTAAATCAAATCTTAAATAATAACATTTATTTCAATGTAAGCGTAAGAACTGACACAGCAGAAAAACATTTACTTTACTAACAATGTTCGCAGTTTTAAATTAATAACGTTATCGGGTCAAGGCCAATGTTAACTTTACTTATTGCGAAATAATGCAAAATGGGGAGAAAAGAAACCATTAAGAAGAGGTTTCTACATTGTACCATGAACTGACTATTATATTTGAGACACAATATAACATTTTTCAGGCCCAATTAATCCAAATATGCGTATCATTGTTTATGTTAACGTATTTAAAGTTATTTGCAGGCTATTTTTGTTTCAATGTGTTCCGTTAACCGAGAAGACTTATACTATTTCTAAAAACCCTGTTCTTCAAAAATGTTTCTACAGAAAACGAGTTTAGTTATGTGACTGAATAAGAGTTAAATTTATACTCTTATACACGTAAGTGGTAGAAAAACATTTTGATTCCATCACATTATTTCTGAACACATAATGTTGCTTCAGGTATGTTTGAATTAATTTGTAGTATCTATTTCGTAGGCCACATTAGGTTGCCAGTAGAGAATACAAGTAAATTGAAGTGACGCGACCTCATGAGGTGGTGTGAAGCCTTCTCGTGCGCAGATGAGACGAAGACTGCGACCGCGACTTGATGAAGCGCGAGAGGCTGGAGGGTCGCCTCGGCGGTTTGACCGTTGGCTAGAGAGACAAAAAACATCGGAAAACAAAAGCCGCCGAGTGCTCCGCAGCCCTCCGGTAAAAACAAAGGCGCGACAAGCTGTGAGCTGGAAGCAGCGCGCTTTTTACCGACACATCATTTTTTTTAATTCACTTTATTTTTTTCCTCTGACGTTGTTTTTACAAGCGCACGGAAGGGTGTTTTTTCCCCCTCCTCGTTTCCATCGGGTCAACAGTAGGACCATTGACAAACGAAGAACTCTCCCCTCGGCGCAGCCCAAGAGCAAGACCGAGACAAGGTGACACCCCAGCAACCACGCCCGCCTGACGATGTGGAGCGAGCGAGTCTCGTGCGATACTCCCACTCAATAGTTACTTACGCCCAACTGAAATGAAGTGGCGGTTCTTTTCATGTAGCAACACCCATTCGCCCATTATCCGCACGGTGATTACCAGCGATCCTTTTGTCTGATTCGCTATTTGATTCACTACTGTTTGGGCTGCCACCTGGCAAGCAAACCTCTAGGCGCTTATTGGCGAATAACGTTGCGTCGTGTTGCTGACAAGTGACGTCATTTTCTGGAGTTCACGGCAGAAGGGGTGGTTCCATATCTGTATTCTTAAGTATTTCGCAGTTGTGTTATTGAAAAGTAATAGGAGCAGTGGTCTCATTTTTTTATTTTTTTTTTATTTTGGTCTAAGTGACTACTGAAATAACTATCCTGCTTTTTTTTTTCTTTTTTTTAAACTCAATTGAATGTTTATTAATTATGTTATNGCAGTGGTCTCATTTTTTTATTTTTTTTTTATTTTGGTCTAAGTGACTACTGAAATAACTATCCTGCTTTTTTTTTCTTTTTTTTAAACTCAATTGAATGTTTATTAATTATGTTATTGGGATGATATTGAACATTATTTTATTTATTATAATTTGATTTCCATCATTTATTGATATACATTTACTGTTATCTGCATATATATAACATTTAATAATTTCTTGGAAGTTATTATACATATATGCATTTGTGCAAGATTTAAATTAAGTGAAGCTGTTAAAGACGGGAGCATGTTGAGTGAGCGAAACTGACGACGTGCACCTGGAAATTTGCGCAGCTTACTAAACATCATTTCAGTTAGAACTTGAAGGAAGAACAGGCGCAGCAGCTACACACACAAGAGGCCTTTCAGCTACCTTAAGAAAGTGTCCTACAGTAAGCAATAGAGAATACGTTATGACCTCGAACAAGGCCTGGAACGCTGCGCAGAATATTGCGACATCACCCAGCACCAATTAGAGTATCCTTATCCCGGGATACAGCTTGTGATAGCGCTATTCTCGACAGGTCCTTAGGACCACTGATGTCAGGATACTGTCTGAGTCTCCCGTATCTTTAGGGAAGCTGAGTCCTAACACAAACGTTCGCTAATTTTTAAAGTAACATAAAATGATTTAAATTATAAAAAGGAGAGAGAATGTCCAGGTTATTACAGGTGATTGTGTGTAAATACTAAAACATAGAACTTTAACTCTTAAATCGACACCTTAGCAAACTTTCATACATTTATTCAAATGTTACACTAGTAATAGTTAAAAAATTGTACAATATATTTTAATACTTGACATTAAAATTACACGTTATACGAATTCAAAAAAATACCTACATCCTCTATTACCTACCTAGAAACTCGTGTGCAAAGTATTTAATGTATAAATAAGCTGAAACATTAATGTGCATCATGCGTAAATTGTTTACATATCTGTATTTTTAAAAACAAAATAACTATAATGAAAGTTTAACTTCTAGTTTGTAGTTTTTTTTTTCACTGTAATAGCAATTTGTCAAATCCAGTTTTAATCTTTACAATGATTGTGGACTGGTACACAAGTTTACATCCAATTCGGCGTAATTGATGTTGGAATTGGGTACATCCACGAACACGTACAACTGTAGACGACCCTTCGAGAGCAGCAGTGCGCGGCAGTGGACGAAATTGACTCCCTCGCACAGGATCGATTCCCCTCCATCCCTGCCTTAATTCCCCCAACCCTTCCCCGAGGGTGGAGGGTGGCCGAGTTGGACTAACCGTGGTGTCCATCTGTCGCAACACCTGCCCGATTCCCCCGCCGTGTTGGGTTAGGTAAAGGACTGGCGCGGCAGGAAGAGAAAGAGAGGGTTGGGAGTGGACCGGGCGACCTTGGAACGGAGGTGCCATAGGTCAGGCACGAGGACTTGCGGGGGCTCGAGGAGGGGGAAATCAGGTTCCCAGTCCTGCACCGGGTCCTTCAGGCCCTTGGGAACATCCCCATCACTGACCTACACCAGTGGAGGCTGCCGCAGCATCCCATCTGCCCGGCTCCGCTGACCTCTGACTCCAAACAACAGGTACGGTAAGCGGAAAATTACGTGCTGTAATGGACCGGAACGCTACTCACACACGGCTGTGCCTGGTGGCTCTTGCGTGATGCTCGATGGAAAAACTACTATAGAGGACTTGCTCACGAGATTAACACGGACATTGTATAAAGCTATGCCCATCACGGGAATTCTCGTTGTTTTCACCGCCAAGAAGCTTGAAGGTTATTTTGCCTTCCGAGGTCAGGCAGATAAAAAGTAACCCTGAACTTCTGTTTCCCACTGCTGAAAGCCGCTCATCAACGTCCCATGTTAATGTTTCTTAGCGTCGTGCCTGCTGCCTCAGGTTTGCATCTTCCTGCGGACGCGACGCTTTCGTATATGTCGCTTTGGCAGGTCGACACCTACAGGGAAACGTTCATAGCCTCTCAAATTTGTTCTCTTTGAATCTTATCTTTGAAATATAAAGTTAATTAACACGGTTTATGGGCTTCAGAAGGAAATTTTTATATTAATAGACGCATTTCAGTAACATGATATTGTAGACGTCTGCTAATTAGATGCCTCTCTCCACCCTCGCCTTTCGGCTAACCAATTAACAACCTGCATACTGTAATAAACATAAGTTACACCTACAAAAATGATGGCTTACATTGAATTCGAATCAAGAATCTTAATGTCCTAATGTCATTATAAGCTGTTCACAGTAAAATGAGCACGTTTGAAATCAATGTTTGGAATATTTTACTGCCCCTACCTGCATATATCTTAACGAGCACACTGATTGGCGTGCACCCAGTAAAGTTGGTTACGACGAAGAGAAAGTAGTTTCATGTTTAAACTTTGAAATGAAAATGATAGGTAAAAATTTGTCAATACTGAAGTTATATATTCTGATCTATCTTTATTTATACATATATGCTTAAAAATGAGCAGATTTTAGAATATTTTCTTTTCCAACAATTGTACAGCTTCACTCGACTGACACATGAACAAAGTGATCAGGCCCGATGGCTATGTTAATTTTGCATATGATGGGGGAATACACAATCTACATACAAGAAGATGTCAGACAAGGCTCTCGAAAGTGCTTCGTTTATCATGAACAGCCTTTACTAGGCTATATCTGCTATAGTCTTTTTGCAGCAACTTCACTCTTTTTGAATCAAACATTTGAATAATCACACCATCTATGAAGTGCTGGGTTGTTTCTGAAATATGTCATGTATTGTAAGTGTTTTATACTCGTAAACGTAAAACTAACTAACTTTTTTGTTTTTGTTCAATTTAACTTTTACTTATATTTTGTCTATAAAAATTATATTTCATTTATAATTAAAATAAATTACAAGAAAGAGAAAATAGATGTGTCAGTAATGCCCAGTAAGAAATAGTTATCATACAAAACTTTATTAAACTGAGTGCTATCAAACGTGGTAAGTTGGCCATTTGGTCTAATTTTTAAGCTTTGTAAAGCTTTGTTTGCATTAGGCTGAGGAAAAGTCTGAAAGTATAACTTCAGCAGGGCTTTTGAAAAATCGGAAATAACTGTGTACTGACTATGCAGGATTCAATTACAGTCAAAATAACTCAATGCTAGAATGTTACAAAAACGGTTACCTGCGCTGCTGAGAGGTTAGACTTCGTGTTGCATTTCGATGGAATGCAAAGTCGGAGACTTGGGCGCACTTGCCCGACGAGGTTCCAAATGACTAATAAAAATACCTGTCCTACGAAGTACAATAATTACAGTATATGAATGGAAGCGAAGAAGATCATTATACAGGCCATGATATGTTTTCGAAATAAACAAAGTGTTTGTTTTGTAATTATTTCAGGTGTATACTTTCACAAGAGAAAGTAGAGTACTGCTACAGATAACAAGTATAGGTACTCACTTTGGCACCGAAATCGAGTTTACTGCAAACAGAATCACCAAAACACAAGCAAGGTTTATGCTATCTGAGTGTAATGCTTACTGCTGAAAACTCAACTCATGCGGATTTTTTTTTAGACTTCTGATAAAATGGCAAGTTGCTTTTTAATAGAATTGGATGCCTAACCTGAATTTTGAATATCCAGATATATCTAAATGTCTATACAGGGAAAGTTAGGAAATCTATTTTGATTAGCATTCTCATTGTATAAGTAGGTTTCTTCTCGCGAAATTCAAAAAATTTCGTTTGTTGTGGTAAAAAATTATTATTATGGAAATTACGTTCCAAAATTTTTGCAGTTTTAGAAGTTTACTGCATATAGAAGGACTTCCGCTTCCGCATTGACGAGGAGCCAGGACCGGACTAACTTGCCATAACTTGTGAGCATTTTGTCCGTTAACACGTAATCTGGAGATAACCGAATTTGTGGAGACCTCGTGGCCTCTTTGTGTGCAGCATTCTAAAGAAAAAATCAAATTAAAATTATTTTCTGCATTCGTTTCATTAAGCCAGGACATTAGTGCGCAAAATAATAATGAAACGAAATATGACGTAATATATTTTTGAGGTAACAAAAAATATTTTTCTTTCAACAAATTCGCCTAGGAAAAATCAGTTTAGTATAGAATTTCCTCCTAGTGGCTTCGTCATATATAAACAAGTAGGCCTTCTTTGTTTATAAAACAAACCACTATCCTAGGCTAGGTCTAGTAAAATCCCGGTGGCCGGGTATTTCTAGATTGATTGAAGTACGGCTATAAACAGGAATGGGAAACTAAACGGACGTCAAATAGTCAACATTTTATGATCTGATCTCCACGGAAAACACATAAAACCATTTTTTTTCCAGCAACAAACCTTCTCTAGTGTCCAGAGTTACGGAAATAGCATTGCCAGCAACTACTTAGGTGGGACAGAATATAAGTAAGCTGCATTGTACTACACCTCTAGTTTGTCGTCCGTCCTGACTCGCGACGTTGGAAGACGTCCACATGCACGGAGAGTCTCTCTCGGTATGACTTGCACACGTAAAGCATCAGAGTTTATCCTCTTCGTCAGCGCAGTAAACCGATTACTGTCAAATTTTCTTAAAACTTTATTCCAGGCAATTTATGTATAAAAAAATATTAGTTATGGATGTGCAAGTTCGGTGGGTAGCAAAGAAGCAGGTTGAAACACAGTAATTTTATGAGATTTATTTTCAAGATAACAAGTAGGGTGAATCAAGGAATTGAAGAGTTCACTAATTCTCAAAAAAAAATGGTAACAACTCGGGATGCATTTTGGCATTGGATGTAAAGAAAACTATGGAAGGAACGTAAAAATTTGAGAACGTCATTCTCGATCTACATTTCTGCCCTGACACAACCAATCAGTGATTGTTCTCGTTTGTCCGTAACGCCTATTTGATGAGAACCACGTAACTTAGGCTAATCATCGCTTATTCTCTGTCTCCACTTCTGCTTGGAACACCATAGTCACACATATCTCTGTAGGAAATAGTCTTGTTTCATAGTTTTTTTTTTAATGCAACGGGGGTTTACAAGGAATGGATGAGGAGCTGGAAAGGCATACATCAGTTTGCTGTGCCAGTATTTTACTGATGTATGAGAGGAAAACACTTTGGAATCAAAAGTCCTCAGTACAGACAGCCAGAATCTAGCACACAACTTCCATCATCAGAGTGAGTGGAGATTTTAGGTCGGCTCATAACAACGATGTCTTGAGCGCCGGATAGAGTGAAATGAAGTGAAGGCGATATGCAAGGGCGGAGAAGACGGGAGTGCCCCGAGAAAATTGTCAGTCCACAGCAACGTCAGCCACGTTTCCATGATCCGAATCAGACACGCTACCAGATGAGCAGACATGCTCGTTTTCCGGGCAATAGACACGCGCTCTTCACTCAGACTTCTTGCACTGCTATAGTCCGTCTCACTCTTCGATTGCAATAAAGAGTGCATGAGGCGTGCTGTTCCAAGATGGCTGGCGATTATCATCAGCCATGAAGTTACGCTGAGTTCACAGAATAAGATCATACGTTCAAAAAAATGTAACCAAAATAGTTAAATTGTATAGTAGTGTATAAATATAATATTGTTTGATCAGCTACCCGTTGCAATCTAAGAGTGAGACGCAGTATAGTCTAACTTTGTCTGAGTGCTATTTTACACTGACAAAAGTATTTAGCGAACTGTGGAACAAATCGAATACAAATTAGTTTGTAACAAAACATTGGCCACAGGAGCGTGTCGCGAATAATTTGCTCTTTTTGGTTAAAATGACAACAAACATGAAAATTCAGTCGAACAAAAGGATTATAAAAGATGGTGAGATATGAAACTTAAGATCTAATCTGGTGCAAAATGCGAGGAAATTCGCCTGAAGCGCGTGCAAAAATTACAAATTAATTTTTATTTTGATTGAGTTTAATAACTCTCCACTTTTAAGGCGGAAGGCAGATCTCGGGGAAAAGAAAGAGAATTGTAGAAGGTGCGTCATTCATAGTTAATATATACACATATATCAAAACAACACCCACACATAGACACGCAATTTTCTCAATCGTTATTGGAACCCAAAACCTCGCGGATCTAGGGTAACCTGTTAGCAACCTCGCCCAATGATGTCACATCGAACGGGAAGACGACACGTTTTCGAAGATAGCGTTCGGAACAAAAAGCTGCTGCTTTCAGTATGCTCACACCCGCTGTCTAGCCGTCAGTGAGTAGTGACTGGTGTTGGACAAATGCGGAGTCTATCCCGCATGGCGAATCTGCGTTAATTTGCCGCCTTTGTAGGTATTACCAGCCTGTCACGTTGGTTGAAAGTACCCGGGACGTAAGTCAATAAGGTGCCCTACCCCACCCTTTCAGGGAAGACAATAATACATTATAATAAAAAAATAAACTTTTATAGGTTTGCAGTATTATTAAACGGGTTGAATGAAGTGTGATGTAATCAACCGAACAATTAATTTGGACACACGGTATTGCAAAATTTTGTTGTAAATAGCAGAAAGAACCACAATATCATATGAAATCTTAAACAAAAAAATATAAAAAAAAAAAAACGATTCAGTAATTATTGTTGTTAAAAAATATGTAACATACTCGAGTGGGATAAGTAGTTGACTGAAGCAGGGAACAAACTCCAATATGAACTCTAAAGAGTTAACGCCAGAAAAAACGACACAACTACACAATGTGAAGCCAACAAAGAGTATGTATAAAAAATTATAAAAATTGGATGACGAATCTGAGAAAACACAAATTAACACAACGGCGGGAACAAATGTGCACGCAGAAGAAACGCCGCGATAAAAAACACAGAGGAGCACAATGGCTAAAACTAATGTATATGCAGACAAGACAACGGAGACAAAACAGACGAACATATTTGCTGCAACAGGTTTATACAGACTACTCGAGGATACAGACGAACATATTTGCTGCAACAGGTTTATACAGACTACTCGAGGATACAGACGAACATATTTGCTGCAACAGGTTTATACAGACTACTCGAGGATACAGACGAACATATTTGCTGCAACAGGTTTATACAGACTACTCGAGGATACAGACGAACATATTTGCTGCAACAGGTTTATACAGACTACT
The DNA here is from genome assembly GCA_002778355.1 of Clitarchus hookeri. Taxonomy (NCBI): domain Eukaryota; kingdom Metazoa; phylum Arthropoda; class Insecta; order Phasmatodea; family Phasmatidae; genus Clitarchus; species Clitarchus hookeri. Next base: position 112,166 of record NQII01002177.1, read on the forward strand.
CGAGGATACAGACGAACATATTTGCTGCAACAGGTTTATACAGACTACTCGAGGATACAGACGAACGCAACAGGCTTTCTTTGACGACAACAGGTGCGCCGTTTTGTGAACTGGAATCTGTCCCCATCTTCAGGTACACACACACATAGGATACTCAGTCTAAGAAAAACCTGCAAACCAACGGTGACAAACTGGAGAAAAGGAAGTGTTGCAATGGCATATGTCCAAAATAATAGTTCAGTCAACTACTTATCCACGTTGCAAGAACCATTCAAAGAATATCAAACACAATATAATAACCTATCGTTAAGTTGAACAAAACATATAACATATTTATAGTGTTATTTACTAATTGATAGATAAAAGAGTAAACAGTTAAGTTCGTAACACGACTAGAAATTGTTTTCAATAATTTTTGTTGAGGGCCTTTCTTAAGTCAAAAACGTTTACCGAGTGAGGTGGCGCAGTGGTTAACTTATTGAATATGCATCCAAAAGGACTCGACTTCGATTCCCGACACAGGTGTCCTCATTCCGGGTTTTCAATAGCGATTGAGTGAAGAGATTTGGGCGGCTGTTAACATGGAGGTCTTGAGAGCCGATGAGGGTGAAGCGAGGTGGGTATGGAGAAGCACCGGAATGCAAGAGCGGGGAAACGGGAAATCCCCAAAGAAAACCCGCTGACCAGCGGAATCGTCCGGCACGATTGGGATCTCTGTAGTTTTGCAAAATACTTGCAGGTGACGGGATGGACTGGTTCCTTTTCACACGCCATGTTCGCTCTCTTAATCTGTTTTTAATTTTACGAGAAATGTTCCGACTGTGCTTAACATGTTTTTAATCTGCCACATCTCGCGGCTCGCTCCACCCACGTGGCTGCCTGCTCTTTTGAGGGTGCTGGAAACAAAAAATTCAATATTTTATATTTGTACGTAGAACTGTTCAACTTTCAAGCATTAGTCTACTTACAAGTACTATTAACTCGCATAAAAAAACTCAGATCTTAATTTAGCATAAAGTTATGTCAAAATAACAATTTTAGTGTTTTTTGTGACTTACAAATGATGAAAGCTAACTAACTTTCCGAAAAAAGTTAATTTACATTGAAATAAGGCACCACGAGTTATTTAAAGAAATCTTTAAAATTACGATATGAAGTGTTCCTGCAATTTTTATAATTTTGCATAAAATAGTGAAATTTTTGCATTTTATGATTTGAGTCAACCTATGATTTTCAGTCAAATAATTTTTGCCAAGCATACCTTATAATGAACTACGACATGGCCTTTCAGTTACCTTTATTAGATTTTCTCTGAATTTTCTCGTTCATTTTTTTGTACAAATTTAGAGTTTTTTTTAATGATTTCGTTTATTTTATTTGTATTATCCGAAAACACTAAAACTGTGTTTTTGACATGCTATCATGCAAAACCTACGGGATAAAGAAAATTGTTATGTGAGGATGGAGTACTTGCGAGTGATGTCTTCAAGTGTAACGGCATTTCGTATAAATATAACATTATGAGTTTTCGTGAGCAACATCCTTAAGGGCGTCGTCTGGCTGCAGGTATTTCGAGTGTCCGAGGCTTAGAAGCATGGGAGTACTAAGGGTGACCTACGTGTACGCGTTGAATGTCTGATCGCCTTTATGCGCAAGTCTCTGAACTGGCGTGCATTCTTCCTCTCGTAGACTTGCCTACATGTAAAGAGATAAACACAGAGTAGCACCGGAATGCAGGGACGGACGAAACAGGAGATCTCCGAGAAAGCACACCGACCAGTGGCATCGTCCAGCACGATTCTCAAATGGGAGAATCCGGGAGTGGCCCCGCTGGGGATCGAACCCGGGTCACCTGGGTAGTAATCAAGTGGTCTAGCCATTACACCACCGCGGTCCCGCGGACTTACTCGAAGCAGCGGCTTTGTGCGAATCGCTCCTCCAGACTGCAGCAGTTGGGTATCAGTCCTGGGGGAAGGGGTTGGCATGTGATATCAGGCTTGCCCGGAGGCAGGCGGCATCCGCCTGGGCGATGATACTGGCTGATAAGGCTTGGAGGGGGAACTGACCAGCGGGGGACAGGATGAGGACGATATCGGCCAGGACAAGAGGTCCTTCCTGTCCTCGTAGCCGGCTCGTTATCACAGCGGGCCGCGAGCTTCCTACCCGGCATTGGTGCGCTGCTGCATACTGTGGCGTCGTCCCTCTCAGCTACAGCTCACATTCGAGGGTATACAATTATTTTATAAATGTATAGCATAGTACGTCCTTTTACCTTGTGCTATAATTGAACAGTTCGAAAAAAGTATGCCAGTAGAGAAAAATGACTTTTGATTAAAGAGTAATTAAAAATATCTGAATTTAAAATGTTTTTTGTAAAAATTTAAAGATTGAACAAGATCCATACGTTTTGTTACAGCTCAAAATGTATGCTCATGTTTCTGTAATCTAATAAATACAACATTTCTTGAAAAATGTTTTCACAGCTCTTCCTTATTCCGATTTTAACTTTTGAAAACAGAATTCAAAATAGCCGGAAGCTATATACTTACGGCAGGCTATTCCAGTGTTCGATTTCAAAGAAATGGTACTAAGCCGCTCCCGTGACTACAAGAAACAGTTTGGCTGAAACCAAACTTCGTGTTATAGTAATATAACATTTTGAAATTGGTACAAATTAATATTGTTAGTTACACTACTAATAATATTGCCAAAAAACATTTTTTTATGGAATTCTTTAAATCATTAGGTATTTTAATAAATGTATTATAAGTATTAACATTTTTGTGTTAACTAATCAAAAACAACACAAAAGAGCCTAAAAAAATGTAGATTAAAAAAATATTAATAGAACAACGAGAATTTTTTATTTACGTATATACCAAACAGAAATGAAAAAACACCGTATTAAAACCTTTTCACTATAGCTTTTAAATAAATACTTAATATGCCAGGATTAGTTAAAGTAGGCCTGTTATTTCGGAGATGTATTGCGCTGTTCATAGGCAGTTTAATATTTATAACAACAATAAAATTTAAAACTATAAACCGTTAGAACTTAATCCTTAACAGCATGCGAATCTAGTTTCAGCTTCATATAACAGTTATTTACGCTACTCCTATGACTTTAAAGAAACACCTTTGATGTAGTCAAACTATGTGTCTAAACAATAGCTATGTGTAATTGGTTTGCAAAAAATATGAAATTAAAATACCCTTTAGTTATGCAAATAAGATGTTAGAAGTTATGTTTAGTCTAACCATGGCAAATTATTGTTCCAACTTTGACTTTGGAATGTTTTAATTCAGTGATAATGAATTATTTCCTTGTGTATATAAGTGCTCCACTGATTTATTTATGCATTAATGTCACATAAAAACTAAATTTATTTTTTATGATTGAAATGTTATAAAATGCAATGATCGTCACCTCACAAGTTTAAAAAACAGTTTTACTAAAATTCAAATTACTTGACAATGTTTTTTAAATTTATAAATAAGTAATTCAAAAACCAGTACTTTTCATGATAAATAATCAGAAAAAAATTAAATTATTATTTTTAAATCGTGTCTTTTCGCTTTTCATACGAAAATGGGATATGCCATATCTGAGGAAATATAATGTCAAGCTCGGACATAACTTGGTACGCTATCATTACTTTTTGTGAGCTTTAAATTCATGTATTGTGCACCTATGTTCTTTACCATATGAAAGACAGCAACGTTTTGAAAATAATATTTTTCATAAAATCTCATTAAATGCCTCCAGTTTCTACTGCAAGTTTCCGTATTTACTAAATTTAATCATACGATATACCTACATATTTTTTAAATTGCGTGCTAATAAATACTTCAGAGCAATATGCAGTATACAAGAAAACTTTAATCACGATGTACCACGTCTTTAACACCATTACACATTAGATCAGTGTTGGAGTTTTGGAAATATCTGTAGTTTGAGTTAAACTCCACAAGTATAAATGTTTTCACTGGCACTCTTCCGTGACAGTTCCTCCGAAACATTTTAATTCTCAGGAAATACAAAATATATTTGCCCCAAATTACGAATTCCAAATTGATAACGGAAAGCAAATTTTAGGTGTGGTTTATTAACAGATCGAACAATATTATAACCAATGATGCATGTATAACTTTTGTGAGGTGAAGTGTCAGACATATGAAAATAAATAATTGGCATATACCTAAAAAGGTTTCTATTTGGAGTGTCCCAGAGCGTGCATGAAGGTTTTCCCCCTATCTATGTAAAATAATTTTCATGTGTTTGTCTTAAACCCTTTCAGGCCATGTTAGTTTTTAATTGCAGTTGTATGAAATAAGAATTATAATACGTGCTTTAATTCAGATTGTATCGTTTGAACAACCGGAAAGCCCTGATCTTTGTGTTTGGCGATAGTGATGCGAACCAGACACAGCATAGAGCAGTTGCAAGAACTACTTCAGTTGTTACCCACAAGGTAGACCATTGGGCATTGAGCCTAGCACTGTACCTACAGCACTGGCCAAATATAACCTTCCTCTGCAACTTGTACACTTGTACGATCGTGGACACAATATCTGAGTTAATTAACGTCTCCGTGTACCTAAGTAGTCCTGCGTGTCGAAGTAATAAAAACAAGAAGGCGTAAGGGAAAATCTGGAAAAGCTATAAATTGTCCATTCCCCTCTAAGAGCATGGCACTGGCCTAGGTTGCATACCGTTATATTGTATTGTATTGTAAAGGGCTTATTTACGTCCCCCAGATTTATGCAGGAATGCTTATCAGGGGACGGCTTACCAACTAATTTATAACCTGACTTATAATAAAATCCATGCATTTCCTGGGATTCGAACACAGAACCTCCCGCACCACAGACCGGCGGCGCAACAACCGATTGCGCAACAGGAAGTCGGCATATCCTTATAATACCAGACATTAAACCGCGACCCTGTGATAAGAATGGTTGAACGTTTACAATGAATGCTGGCGGAGTTGAAACTGAATAATTTACTTAAAGCAATCTGTTATTTTTAAAGGTGATTCCCACAATCATTAGTGGGCATTTGGCCTGTGCGCAAGTCAAATAAAATGGCAGCAACGTTGATAAGACGAATTTAATTATTGATCTCAATTCAAGGGCACAACCACTAACGATAGTATTTAATCACGCGTTCGTTTACTGAAATTTCTTTATATTCAACTCCCCCATTTTCAAATCATTTTTCCTAATTGTCAGCCAATAGTTAAGCAATAGGAGAAATTAATATTAGTTAAACAATCGTTCAAGTAGTGATATATATTATTGTATTAAAACCAACATATTTACTGACGAATTCAGTACTTCAGGGGCATGAAAAATAACGACCAGGAAAACGACAATTTCATCACATAGCTATGTCTCATCATACGAAATTACTTGTTTGAATACCCAACGAAATATAAGCAAATCATTCGGTTGGATGCAAATATGAAAAGTACTGACAGTGCTAACAAATCGAAATGGAAACGGATATAATTTGTGAAAATTGCATTCCATGCTTCGATGGCCGATTATTTTTATCAATCTTTAAAATGAACACTTATATCTGAATCAGTAAGATATTCACTGTACAAATAAGTTAACCGCACCTAACTTATTCGACAGTCATTTCATTCAATTTAACCGACGAATTAGTGAAAAGAGTTTTCATTCTTTTAGTGATTCACTGACATTTTTCACTGATTCATCAACCATTTTATACTCTGTTTTTTCAGTGATTTTATTTTTTGACTGATGGATCAGTTGAACAAGGTGTATTTATTTATAACACATAAAGTATATTATTTGTAATGTGTGTTTTGTCTTTCACGAGGAGGTATCATGAGTATAAATTTTTATTTCGTTTTCTAGTTATAATAATAGTTCTCTGTTTGAAGGTTCAAACTGCATTAAATGTGGAGTGTGTACATTAATACTTACTATTTGTATTAACAACACTAAAGCTACCAATTGAACTAAAAACGAAAAGAGAGGGCGTACAATTTAAAGCTACATATTTTCGGCAAAGAAATTTAATAGATATAATTTCCCTCTAACAGACGTTTGCTTCGTAGCTCAGTAGAAAGATTATGGCGTCTGTCACAATGTATTAAAATACGCGGCAGCGCGGCTTGTGAGGCTGTGTGGCTGGGGGGTCTTCGGCTCTACTCGGACGAGCTCGGCAGTCTTCGGCTCGACTCAGCGGGTGCTCGGAAACCATTGACTCCCGATTGTCGAACATACCCGAAGGTGCTCGGCAGTTATGCCCACTAAGTTCTCAAATCATATATTTGTTTCTTGTAACCATATTGGTATTACATGCGTAAGGTATGTCAAATCGTAAATCTGTATACATCAGCAAATTTTTTTATAATTTTTGTAATTTTAAAAATTTTTAATTTGTAGGAAAATTTCACGTAGAGTGTTTCGGAAACATGAAACAGTCTTTCAATTAGTTACTTCATTTCCGGTATTTTCTCTTGAAGTCTAGTTATTACAAGATGTCAGATTCTACACATTATTCACTGTCTCGGCTGTTTTCTAGAAATAAAAATATGCTACTTAGAATTTATATTTTTTAAATATATGTATATATGAGCAGTCCAAGTCTTTCATACGGATAGCGACCATATAGCAAGTTATTGCTCTTCATGCTGCAATCGTAGTAAGNACTTCATTTCCGGTATTTTCTCTTGAAGTCTAGTTATTACAAGATGTCAGATTCTACACATTATTCACTGTCTCGACTGTTTTCTAGAAATAAAAATATGCTACTTAGAATTTATATTTTTTAAATATATGTATAAATGAGCAGTCCAAGTCTTTCATACGGATAGCGACCATATAGCAAGTTATTGCTCTTCATGCTGCAATCGTAGTAAGAAGGTAGCAATCAACTATTTACCCGGTATTTATAATATACCGAATTACAAATATGAATACGTGCATGCAAAATTAATTAGTGTGTGTTTTGCAATAATTTTTTTCAAACTTTTCAAAATTGTTATTATAGGCATTTGTTTCGGAGGTCGGAAAATTACTTAGGGACTAATGCTCTTTCTTTTTAAAGGAGTCACCCATCGATGGAAGTGAGGGTCACAGTCGGTTCGGAGATATTCGGATTGTTTTTACCTATCCCACTTTAAAAGTAAGGAGAGGGTCGTAAGTCCAAGTTAGGGATGGGAACTGCTGTAAGTGCGTCTCAGGGAAAAGGCTCATAACTCCAGACATGCAGAAAATATTCTAACTATGGACGCGTGGATCGCAGCTTTGCTAGGATTGCGCAAATATGTCCGTGGTTGGGGTCAAGGTTGCATCTAATACTTACTCGTTAACCTGACCTAAGAAGTGAGGGGGAAAAAGAGCATAGAAACCGTAAAAACCCTCCACACGAAAGAATAGCATTATTGCATGCAATTAATGACGTAGAAGAAATATATCACAGAATAGAAGATGGGGAAGAACACTGTTTATAAAAATAGGGGTTTGACATACTATAAGAGAAAAGTGTGTGTGTGTGTGGGGGGGGGGGTGGAAGGGGTGGCTTTCTTTAATTTGCTCTGAGAATTTTTATTGTAACGAGAGTGGAGTGGAATGGAGAGGTTCGGGCGGGTCTTAACGAAGAGGTCTTGAGATCCGATGAGGGTGAAGAGAAGACAGCAATTGCAAGGGCAGGGGAAATAGGAGATCACCGAGAAAACCCGGCACGATTTCCAAGTGCAAACTTCAGGAGTGAACCCGCCTGATATCATACCCGGTTCACCTTAGCCGGAGGCGAGTGCTCTAGCCTCAGCGCCCTCGCCGCCTCCCTCGTAAGAAGGATAATGGGAGGTACCACGCCCCTGTGGAGGTGGAGTGCAGAGTGAAGAATGNGTGGCTTTCTTTAATTTGCTCTGAGAATTTTTATTGTAACGAGAGTGGAGTGGAATGGAGAGGTTCGGGCGGGTCCTAACGAAGAGGTCTTGAGATCCGATGAGGGTGAAGAGAAGACAGCAATTGCAAGGGCAGGGGAAATAGGAGATCACCGAGAAAACCCGGAACGATTTCCAAGTGCAAACTTCAGGAGTAAACCCGCCTGATATCATACCCGGTTCACCTTAGCCGGAGGCGAGTGCTCTAGCCTCAGCGCCCTCGCCGCCTCCCTCGTAAGCAGGATGATGGGAGGTACCACGCCCCTGTGGAGGTGGAGTGCAGAGTGAAGAATGATCACTGCTGGAGCTACTCGGTACAGACTGCGAGCGATAACCGCGGGAGATGAGACGAGCGTGAGCCACCGTCGAGCACGGCCGCCGAGGAAGAGGTCGGGCCTACTCCGCTGCAGGATGATGGATCCCCGGGCCGCCCGGCGCGGGTCATCAATCCGCGCGAGGCCGCGGGGGAGCCGGCGAGACAATGCCGCAGGGAGGCGGCCAGATAAAAAGGTCGCAAGGAGCGAGCGATCTGAAACAAATGACGCACTATCGCGTCACCCGGTCGGTCCGTCTAATGTCTAATGGTGTGTGTAGAGTCGGGGGGAGAGCTGGCCCAGGACCATCCATCCCAGTCAGCGAGGCGCCACCCTAACCGCCCCCCCGCCAAATGCCAGATATTGTCGCTGAGAAAGAGAAACAACCCCCCTACCACCAACCCTTAAACATCGCCCTGGTCAGCACCAGCAGTCCACTTTCTTCACGTGCTGTGATGTCCCTCGTGAGCGTCTTCTCGTCCTCAGGTTATCGACCATTTGGGAGTTACTGTTTCACCTCATCCTGGGTTATAACGGGTTCGATTCCTGGCACCGACACTTCGACACTTCGAATTTCTCAAGTGTTTGATGGGTCTAGATCGCCTTCATAATGAGGAAGGCAACGGACAACGAGCACAGAAACATCCTGTTCACTCACCCCAAGCGCTTTGCGGTTTACATTATCGCACCCCTTACCTGGTGTTTCAAACAGTTTCTGCCGTCTGTCAACAGCATCGCCATCATATTAAATAAGACAGCAGCAGACCTGTACGGTGAAAACAAAATAAATGGTGGTTCTGGCTAGTGAAAAACGTAGTTTATCATCTACAAATCCATAATATACATCGAAAATTACATAGCAGTAAAATCAGCTCAGATTTATGAAATTACAACAGAACCGGGCTTAAAAGTGCCACTACCTGTTAATGGTTAGTAGAAGGATCATGCCGGTTTTGGGACATCTGAGTTCAGTTTCGGAACTGTACATGCGGCCAATTTGTCTGCCGTGTTGGATGTCAGTGACATTTGACCTTTGACCCGGGTGACCTTTGACCCAAAATAAATAAAAAATTCTAAAAAATTTAAGACATCCCAAAAAAATTATAAAAATTCCTAAAAATTAAAACATTTTTATAAAAAAAATATTTTTAAAATACTTAAAAATTATTTTAAAATTTATTTTAAAAACCCTACATTTCCGGAGATTATCCACTCCCCCCAACCCTCACCTTTACTCATTTTATCGTCTGCAGCCATCTTAGTTTCATTTCAATTTATTATACATTGCTGGGGGAAGACATATTGGCTTTTTCGTCCGCCATTTCTTTATACATTGCTGGAGTATGTCATCTTGGCTTTCTTGTTTGTAATTTGTTTATAGATTGCTGGCGCCCCCCCCCCAGCCCCACGCCCATCAGACGACTGACCTTCGTTAGATCCCCTTCCAATATATTTTACTGAACTGCCAATGTGCCTTGGACAAACGGGACGAGTTGCCATACCCGCCAAAAGATTTTCTCCTGGTCTACGAACCTCACAAAATTTCGGCTATATTGAAATATTTGCCGGCCTACCAATAGCAGGACGAAGATATACGGGACTTCCTCCCGTGCAAGGAGTGTTTCGAGGGCTGCATCACCTCGGTTCACGACACGCAACATCGCAGATGCTGGCGCAAGGCCCGCCGAGCAGCCCTCACGACGTCCGCGTCTGTGGAAGATGCCATCCTGTGGAAGACGCACCCATGGAAAATACACCCATGGAAGATGTCCCAGTGGCTGACGACGTCCCCGTGGAAGATGCACCCGTGGAAGTTATCTACTCGTAAGCTGTACCTATAGAAGATGCTCCCCTTCAAGAAATTTTCTGGCAAGCACTACCCGACTAGAAAACCAACCCAGAACACAGTTTTCCAATTTATATCGACCTCGATGAAGTTTTAAATGTCTTTGTAAAAAAATTTTTAAACTCGGTTTGCATGGGAACTGAAATTTCTTTTATATAGCGAAAATATCTACTGAGGAAAAAAAGTTTTGCAACATCCAAGGTTTTCGCTCTTTGGAATCGTACGACATCAAGCAGATTGCTATCTCATACAGTGACGATGACGAGAAAAACAAATTTTTTTATTGTTTACCGCTGTGTCTATGGCGGCACCTTGACCACACCTCGCAACAGACGTGCCACCTACAGATGTGCGAAACGTATTGACTAAGGTGGGATGAGGGGAATATTCAGTACGAGGAAATTCCGGCAATGTTGAACTCAGCCATAATTTGCGAGTAACCTGTGTATGTGATTGGGAGACGCCAAGAGTTGGCGATTCGCAATGCGTGCCCCAACTGAAAGAACATCGTAGATCTAAACAAGTGTTGCTGCACACCGTTTCGTCAGCTCGTCGAGACGTATGCCATAAGACTTCACGAATGCAAAAATCAAAGATATTACTGTACTCCGTGCAAACTACGAAGCACTAATATTGTAGAGTTAGGATTTACCATGAAATATTAAAAAAAATATGATGTGTGTAATGCCATCCACGAATCAGAGAAGAAACTCGTTTAATAAAAGTATTAATTTTTATTTTTTGCTATGCAGAAGAATAATATTGTGATGTGTGCATAAATAAATGTGTTTAAAAAGTATTAATTTTTTATTTTGAGTTATGTCCTGCTCATGTAATTAACTTNCTACAGATGTGCGAAACGTATTGACTAAGGTGGGATGAGGGGAATATTCAGTACGAGGAAATTCCGGCAATGTTGGACTCAGCCATAATTTGCGAGTAACCTGTGTATGTGATTGGGAGACGCCAAGAGTCGGCGATTCGCAATGCGTGCCCCAACTGAAAGAACATCGTAGATCTAAACAAGTGTTGCTGCACGCCGTTTCGTCAGCTCGTCGAGACGTATGCCATAAGACTTCACGAATGCAAAAATCAAAGATATTACTGTACTCCGTGCAAACTACGAAGCACTAATATTGTAGAATTAGGATTTACCATGAAACATTAAAAAAAATATGATGTGTGTAATGCCATCCATGAATCAGAGAAGAAACTCGTTTAATAAAAGTATTAATTTTTATATTTTGCTATGCAGAAGAATAATATTGTAATGTGTGCATAAATAAATGTGTTTAAAAAGTATTAATTTTTTATTTTGAGTTATGTCCTGCTCATGTAATTAACTTAAAAAAAACTTTTCATTAAAAAAATTATATATATATATTTTTTTTTTGTAATTTAGCCATCACTTTCATTAAGTATATATTTTGACATGTATGAATCTAATTATTGATTTTAAAAAATAAAATAAGGATTAGGGGTAAAACATTTTGCAAATTAAGGGGGCCTCGAAAATTATCTTTAGACGGGCCGTGTAGCAGTGGCAGAGATAGCGGGAGTTAAGGTTGGCACCATGTGCAATATTCACGGGTTGGCGGTTGTGCGTAAGTCGTACTTTACTCTTCCTGCTGAACACACAGACAGCAGTGGGCGGTGCGCGCGCGGGCAACCTGGAGCCTGGGAAAGGAAGCGAGCAGCTCGCTCGCCTACAGCGGTGGCTTCACAATAGCTAATAAGACTTGGAATATTTCGCACTTGATATATAAATTCTAGAAAAAAATATTTATTGTCAGTCACGATATATACACACACATAAAATGTAAAACAACATAGAGTAAATTTTTTTCCAATGTTTACTTTAGTACACACAAACACATGCATGCACAAAGTAAAGAATATATATATTAAACGCTCCATAGATTTACTCCAACCTTAAACACTTGGGGAGTTAATCTCGCTCCCATGGGTGCANATATATATATTAAACGCTCCATAGATTTACTCCAACCTTAAACACTTGGGGAGTTAATCTCGCTCCCATGGGTGCATACATAACAGCCCACAGGTCTTGGGAGACAACAGTGATAGAAATGAAGGAAAGAGCTTCTCAGTACATATGTGATGTTTTATTATATTAAAGTTATATGTTTACATTAAATTAAACTTTAAGCAGCGTTTTATGTCAAAATGTCGTTCTCGGCGATCCAGGAGTCATCACGTTTGGAATGCCCGAGTTTCCGCATGTACACGCGATCATTAAGTCATTTCAGCACCTTCTCCGCCAAATACATGTCTGGAAACTGCTTAGGTCAAATCTCTTCGGTGTAAAATTCGCGAATGATTGGTTCACCACGTAGGCCCTCTAGGTAATACAAGCGTGGGTACGAGTGTTGTACATGCACAACTTTGTACAGCTCTGCAGACCGTTTTCTGACGAAAGCATCTGTGGAAAATTCCGCGTTTTTTTTAATTTGTATCAAGTTACCGATCTTGGCTTTAGGCTTGTGTGGGTCCCTTTTCGGAATAGCATACATGACTCGAAGCAGGGAGTGGTTTTTCATGTCTTCGGGCTACATGTGAGTGGTATAATTAACTGTAGAATTGTACTCCCGCACGAGAGTATATCCAATCACTTGTAGTTTCCGTTCTCCGTGTAATGCCTTCACAGTTTATATTTGGGCGTCCTGTGAAAACGCTTTACAATGCTGGCTTTGAACCCAGAGTATGTATAATAACGATTAATGCCACACTTTTTCATCGGTGCNGAAAACGCTTTACAATGCTGGCTTTGAACCCAGAGTATGTATAATAACGATTAATGCCACACTTTTTCATCGGTGCATTAAAATATTCTTTACCATCGTCCATGTGGAGATTATTTGGTACACAACCTTCGAACGGCTTTTGTGACGTCACGTGCATTCTTCGATTAGAGCAGCCTGGCCCACGTTTACTTCGAAAAGTATTGAGAATGCTCAAAATGTAGCAGTGACCTTTATTCACACGAGAAAAGCCTTGCATTTTGATCAGGTCAGATTGGAAAGTATTTTCTGTGTGTGTAATTTATCCTAGCATATTTGTGCAGTATGTTGGCAATTGTATACTTGCTCATTTCAATATGTGGCCCACCTCTGCAATTTCTTACACAAGGAAAATTATTTCGTTTGTGTGCGAGTGGTTTCCTGCTGCCTGCGAAGCAATTAGAAGTCTCAGTCTATCTACTAACTCATTCGGATCATCCCAATACTGATAGTCAATTTTTTTCTATGCTCTCTAATTTCTGAGTCAAACCCGAACAAACAGTGTCATGTACTCTAGGAAATAGTCCGCCTATAATCGGAAATGTTTCGTGCACCGTGTATTTAAATCGATGTGATGCAGGGTTATTCTTGGCGTAATATGAGCGACTTTTCTTCAATAAAATGTTGCACTTGCACCAATCCGATTCAGTGTGGTGTTCAGGGCGCCTACGAAACAACAGTTCGCTAAATCCCTGCGTGATATTCACCTTGCGCTTGCCAATCTGCAGTACATCCCATGGAAAATATTGAACTTCCTTACCACCACATTTCTGCAAACCATTAGTCTTGTCGGCAGTACGGTCAGAATAGGAAGCGATGTTTATTACATCGCTTCCTACTCTATTTTCGCGCAGACAGCAAATCAGTAAGGGGCAAATCGTCTTCGTCGCAAGTGAAGCCCCTTCCGATTCGGGCAATTCCGGGCTGGTTTTCCGTTTATGCGTCGGGGTCGGTTCTTCCACCTTGATTTCACATTTGATTTCAACGCGACCATCGTCCCAGTCACTTCGTTTTTTTTCTTCTAATTTTGTCTTGCTGGAGGGTAATAGGTTTGAGAGGCTCCTCCTTCGATTCTCGACAAACATTCTGTTATTTTTCGCGAGTAAGTATTTGACCAGTACCGCCTAGATCGCTCGCTGAAGCACGCTCAACATTTAGGATCGGTTATACATTGTTCACAGAGTGGAGAAGGCGTTTCGTACATACCCACACACTCAAACACACACACTCACACACACACATATATATCGACCTCACCTTTTTGTAGGAAATTATTCGCGATTTTCTGAAAATACTTTCTCGATATTTTCGAGGTGTCCGACACACGTATCTAATATATTCTTGCTCTGGCTCGCAACATCGGTTTTCACGGCCAGTTTGGACTTTAATGTCTGTTGTAGGTACTTCAATTCTTCTCGTCTCTGCGAATTGATGACGACGATTATCCGCACCTTCGTGGTCGCTATGCGTTTGTCGACCACCTCCGAATCTTCAACCACATTATTTTTCACACTTTCCAATTTTCTACCGATATGGGACAAGTTTTCTCTGAATTTAGTGGCGAAGCGAGTATGCTCACATTCAAGGCCATCGTGGCATTCGATGCTGCCAAATGTGGAAATGCTTCCGTGACTCGTGCTGGCATTCGTAGGATAAACTGATCAAACCCACGCCTGTACCTATCTTAAGCAGCGAGCAGCCCTTCACTATTACCATTATACTGAACTTGTCTTTCCAGCACAAAGATCACATATCTTTGAATTCTGTAAATGTAATGTCTGTATTTACGTGATCGTCGTAAACGTGATGTAAATTAGTGTCGTCCATGCGGAACAAAACGAGGAAATTCACATTCTAGCGAAGCAATTGTTTGATTACACGGGAATAAGTTTGACTGGGGTACATGTAGTCCACATTCGCACGCCATCGCATGCTAAAGTATTCTTGAATACAAGCTTGTTTTTCGCAGGCAATGTTACAGAACACAACTATAGAGATTGGAAGAGGTTCGTTCGGAGACACCACCTTCTCGTTTTCCCTGCAGGGGAAATAACCCATGCCATCCACGGCCTGCATTACTCTTGCCAATTGCTGGTATTTCGGTTGCTGTAGTGATTTTGAATAAACATACATGTTCTAGAACCAAAGGCCGTTCGGTTCTTCGAGCAGGCTCAGTAGGACGCATATTTTCCCGCACCCGGATGTCCCACAAATCAGGCCTCGCACACTATTAGGCATCAGGGCACCCTTACGTGATTTGTGCTCGGTTTCGGCATCTTCCCCGGTGATACGCACGAGGAGACTAATGTCCTACTTGATTACCGCCATTAAACTGAGACCAAACTGTGTAAAAGAAGAATATTTATAGTTTGCCGGCTTAGTTTAATTCAATGTGCTGTAAGGTAAAGAAGGTGAAATCCGGGCATGGGATCTTCTATTCACTCATCAACAATCTCGCTTTCAAACTCTAAATTCCAAGAAACAGGTTCTCCGGGCCAGGAACCATGATAGCTGAAAGGCTGTCACGCAATGAGACGGGTGTAAACACCCTGGACGAAGCATGTAAGCAGTACGATATTGCCTATTCCCAGTACAAGGATCTGCAAGCTAGGCACCAGGCAGACAAGATATTTGCACAGAGGGGCGACGAGATTAGAAAATCATCTGCCGCCGGGCAGGTCTCGGATAAAACGTAGCCGGCTGGGGCGTATCGAACATCATGAAAGTCAAGGATGAAATAATCATGGGTCTACGTGCAAGCAAAATATCATTGCAGCGGCCTCAAAGGACCAAGAAGAAAGGTAANAGGATGAAATAATCATGGGTCTACGTGCAAGCAAAATATCATTGCAGCGGCCTCAAAGGACCAAGAAGAAAGGTAAGGACAAGTTAGAAGGGTTCATGTCCGCACTGATTCCTGTAATCGGCGCTATGGTCAGTATCGCCAGGGCAGTCACGAATATTGTGAAGGCTGCGTAGCGGGCTTCGACCGATGGAATACAGATAGAGGAAACCCGCCACGATAACAGAAATTTAGAAGCTTTCGTCTGGGGGAATAAAAGACCAAGGGCTCTACATTTCTCACCTGTATCGGTAAAGAGAAGGGGTACAATTTCTGGGAAAGGGGAGNGAATAAAAGACCAAGGGCTCTACATTTCTCACCTGTATCGGTAAAGAGAAGGGGTACAATTTCTGGGAAAGGGGAAGGGGGAGCGAGAAGTAGATAAAAATCTAAGAAGGAAATCAAAGTGAATCTATCTGGAAACCCAGTGACGAATGTGGATTTGGAACTGTTTGTGCGCAAATTGAAAATACCTCATTTTAGGGGGAGTGTTTCAAGAGATGATTTGCCCCCTAAACCCAAGAGACACGAATGTGCCATAATTAATCTGGACACTACAGCCGGGCCCGGTACGCACTGAGTGGATTATGTAAAAAAAGGGGTAAACACACAGATTATCATGATAGTTTTGGGAATTTGCATCCTCCGCCCAAATTGCGCGAGTATTAAAAATATACTAAACTAATGAACAATTACGAATCTAAACAGTTGCCTAACAAGTGGAACTGTGGACACCTGTATGTTGCGATTTTTAAGCAATCTGGATTTAAAGTGACACACTAAAAAAACTTCATATAATCCACAGGAAATAAAAAATGTGTGTGAACCGTACCAATCTCATCAGTATGTTGGTGTCCATCATTCTGAGNATATAATCCACAGGAAATAAAAAATGTGTGTGAACCGTACCAATCTCATCAGTATGTTGGTGTCCATCATTCTGAGTTATCAAACGTCCGAGCTGAGGGCCTCATTTCCCCCTCCCCTTAAAATGGAGGGGGAATAGTATGTGGGGATAGTGGATTTTCAAACTTACAACGCCATATCAAACAACATCGAGAAAAATATAAATGGCAATTTTCAGTATTCGGTTATGAGGGCAGCGAAGGAAATCGCTCAATGAAGCATACGAGCTGAAGGATATGGAATACTTCATAAATAAATCGCTGCCACGTGACATTGCATTCGAATTGCACGGGAATCCAAATACCCTGAAGGGTGAAATACTTTGCACCGTAGATGTAGATTTCACGGAACCGGAACTGGCACAGTCGGGCCCATGCTGTGGTTCGAAGCCAGAGTGTATGAAGCAGGAAACATACATGTATCGTCGCGTGCGGTAAACATCTTTCCGGTTAACATCATACGAATTAACTGTAATATGGCCAGTGGCAGTTACATGAATGGGAAACCGGGCAGCACTATTTATTAGTTCGCCCCCACTGTAGCTCCTGGATATAAAACCGTAGAATCTCTGAAAATGCTCATTTATGTTGCGATCGTCGCAAAGAGCATCTACGAAGTAACTTTTTAGATCGTGGACCAAATCGAGGAACTGATAAATTTCATAAACGAAAACGTCACTTTGCACCTACACCTGAAATGATGGGACTAAATTTCACTGGGAAAACAAAAATGTATAAATGAGTGCAGCACATCAAACCCAAGATTAGTAAGACATGGAGAATCGTTGCGCTAACGCCTGAAAATGCAGAGCTTCTCCACGTCCTCAGTTTAAAAGTAAATCACCATGGTGGACGAAATCCTTGACGTGTATCAACGCCTAGAATTTGACGATATATTTCATAAAATCGAAATGCACTGTTACGAGCCTTCTCTTGTCGGGCCTTTGGCTCCCGGAAGGGTGGTTCGAATACCTTTACAGATTCAAGATATTTACACCTTGCCTAGCCAGTCCTTTGGCGCATAAGAGGCAAACTAACGAAGGCAGATGGGACCCACCCGAACACCTCCAAGTTGGTTCGAAATGGAATGGTGTCACGGTCGACGGTGCAAGATGTGGGCATAACCTCGTGGATAAAAAAATACCTATCGCTCATCCTCAACTTCTGTCTGCAGTTAAGATAGCAGTCTGGGGATTCGAAGATGACTACAATTTCCCATTTTCGCCAATGGCAGAATATATGTATGTGTTTTGCTCTCCTTGCTACTGGGATTCACCGAAGATTTAAATAAATTAATAATAGAAGCGAGGCAGGAGCTGGTGATTATGCTGGCCACATCGCATATGGATGCCGTGTTGGGAGTTGTAGAAAACCGGCAGCCCATCTCTCTTAATTTGAACACCATAAAATGATTTGTCCCTCAACTGACCCCGATCACCCGCGAATGTGTCAAGCTGTTGAATTAAGACAAGAAAAAAAATGGTTGAAATAGCATTCAGAAGTTGGAGTCTGGTCACCAGTCCGGTCCTATCTGCTGCCATGCGAAATCACTGGGTCGTAAAAACATCTTCCAGCACAGAAAAAGCCACACTACATAGTACTGGCGTTTCAGATGAACATACAGCATAGTATCAGAGTCAACAAGTCTACGTTAGATCACTGCAAAGTTGAAAACATAAAGATTTTTTTGTATACAGAAAGCTACCCGTATATCAACTTGAACACTAGGTTCTACCAAAAAGGTTTTACATTGCCATATTATATGCATTCGCAATTCCAATCATCGTATTACGGACGCCAAGCGCATCCCATTCTGAGCCCCGAAAATTTCTGAGACATGGCACCTTTGCTGGTATTCAATACATCGAAGCAGAACGAGCTCGTGCAAAATGGCATGGTCGACTGTCGGATCGAAATAATCACCAAGGAAATCGTGCCCACGAATACCGCAGCCTTTTACTTGATACTCTATGACAGGATAGTTCAGTACGATTGTTTTTCCAGCCTGGTAAAAATCATTAGTTATTTAAGCATGTAAATATGCATGGAGTGGGGACTCACGTTTCAGTCGTAATAATGTACTATAACTTGCAAGGTTGATGGTGCCAAAACTGCTTTGTGCTCAAGGAAATCGCAGTCATGGACTGTCATGGTGTGACTCGAATTCACAACTTCCAGCCTCCATATCTGTGGGAACTGTTGGACGAAAAGAGCAAGAAAATAAAAGCCTGGTTGACCAAGTACTACCGCAGAATGTGCTGGGACGAAGACTAGTACGAAATTACTTGTTCAAATACCTCACGAAATATTAACCAATCATTCGGTTAAATGCAAATATGAAAAGTACTCACAGTGCTAACAAATCGAAGTAGAAACGGATATAAATTGTAAAAATTGCGTTCAAAGCTTCGATACCTGATTATTTTTTATTACTCTTGATACCTGCCCAATGCTGTGGTTTATAAGTAGGTATTGAATCTGCTCTCGGCGCGAGGCGCTAGCGATTGATGCTGGCCTTCCGTGTTAGGGCGTAAGAATACGTCGACACTATTGTCTCTAGGTCCAATTTACTAATAAATTCACCTCGTTTTTAGGTTACAAATAAATCAGTTTTATTAACGCTTAACAGGGCCAATCCTACATGTACAAACGAGACAACACTCCCCTTCCCTTTTATACGTCAGCTCTGTATGGTTTGGCGTGCGTCGATTCGCGTTGTGAAGAGGGGGCGGGCAAGATTCTTCACACTCGCTGGATGACTCTACTTATCTGGCTTGAGGCGCTGTCTTCTTCTTCTCTCGGCTGGCGACTTGGGACAGCTCCGGCACTTGGTGGGCGTCTCGACGCCTGGTCTCTAAGCTTCTCCTTTCGTCCACTCCGCACTCTCCGACTGACGACGGCCGGCTGCCGTTGTCTTCTCCCGGATTCACTCCGCCCTCCTCGATTCCCGTCGGCCAACTGCTGCGTTTTCTCGGACTCTTCCCATCGCACGTCCCATTTGACGGCCTCCGACTGAGGTCGACGTCGTGATGCATTCTCGATCCGGACGCCTCACTTCAGGTCCTCCGACTGACTGACTCGTTG